>VNJQ01004146.1:0-13476 GCA_008042515.1 Drosophila truncata
GCGTAGTCGCAGATAAACTTCCTATAATAGGATGTCATTCCTAGGAAACTTTTAAGTTCCTTCAAATTCGCAGGTGGGGGCATATCCTTTATGGCCTTGGCTTTTTTCCCGTCTGCACGGATCCCTTCTGCCGTTACCACATAACCCAGAAACTCAACTTGGGTGCGCAGGAACAGCTTTTTTCCAAATTCACTTGCAACTTGGCCTGTCTTAATTTTTCGAAAACAGCGCGAAGGTTACACCAGTGAGACTCATAGTCTTTACTAAAGACAATGATATCGTCGATGTATACGTAGCAAATTTTACCGATATGCTCTCGTAATACGTCGTCGATCATGTGAATTTGATGATACCCAGACGTTAGGTCAAGGGTGGTAAATAGTTTGGCCTCACCCAGACTGGACAGGGTGAATGTTATATCAGGGATTGGGTAGGTGTCGGAAATGATGACTGCGTTAAGACGCTTGAAATCTATCACCATTCGGTATTGTTTTTCTCCGTTTGGCTTTGGCTTTTTTGGGACTACCCAGACAGGGGAATTATAGGGGCTTTTGGAGGGCCTGATTATCCCCTCGCGCAGGAGCTCGTCAACCTGGTTCTCCACCTCCCCTCTCATATTGGCTGGGTAAGGGTAACTTTTCGAGTATATGGGTTCCTGAGTACTTGTTCGGATTTCAGCTCGAACACTCGTATCCACGGCCTCGCCTGGCGAGAGTGGCTCGAAAATAATGGAGAATTCGGAAATTAGGGATTCAAGGCATTCCCTGGCTTCTACTGGGTTTTGGCTGTCAATTAGCGAATGGACATTCAAGGAAGGCATGGCAAGTAGCGGAATCTTTATTCCTGGGAATATTGTTAATGAGTCATTTTTCCTGTCAATAATTGCCTTAAGGGATTTTAAAGTGTCGTCCCCAATAATGCCATGGAAGGCAGTTAAACCGGGAAGAACGAAGAAGGTGACGGGGGAGTCATTGCCATTGGGGCTAAAAAATGGTCCGGTAAGCTGGTGCGTTATTTTTATCTCCCCTCCCGCGTATTGGACCGGGAAGGGTTTCGGCAAGGGCTTGCATCCCTTGGCTATCTGGGGGCTAATGAAGTTCTTATTCGCTCCAGTGTCTATTAGGAACTGTAGCCTTGCCCCGTCTTTCACGCCATACTCTATGTATGGAACGCTAGAGAGGCGTCGGCCATAAAATTTGCTGCGCCAGTATTGCCATACTCAGCGTGAGGTTGGTGACTGACTTGATTTCCTTCCCATGCTGGTTCGAAACGGCCTCAGCCGAGGACGGAGCAGCATTTAGTTGATACAATCTTTGGGATTTGCGAAATGGGTTGAGGTTAGAGGAACCGCTAGGGCTGCGTTTGACACCCGAATTATTATTATTCTGGCTTGAGCGATAGGAGTGCCCAGACCCGTGGGGCTCCATTTTTATCGCTCGGGGATTAGAATATCTCTGTGGGGACTGGGAATTTCGGCCTGCGTCCTGATATTGGTATTGATTATTATAAGAGGAATAGTTAGGTTGGGTCCAAGAGTACTTTTGACGGTAAGGCTGAGATGGTATAGACCTATTAGAGTAGTTGACATGATTCATCGAGGCCAGATTCCGCTATTCTAAACAGATGGCATAGGCCTCTGGCAAATTTTTCGGGCCGCGAATTACTAGTAGCTTAGAGAGGTCGCCGCTTAGGCCTCTGATAAAAACATCCAAGGCTCTGTCCCGATAAGTTTCGACGAGCGCACCAAGAATTTCCGGGCTTTGATTACCGTTTTTTAGGCAACGTATTATCAGGGCAAAATGAGAATTTATTCCTGAGGCTTCTACGGTTTTCGCTCCCTGAGTCATCTGACCCATTTGGTACTCTAAGGTGCGCAGGTCCCTCTTATCGGCGTAGTGGAGCGCCAGGACGCGTTTTATTTCGGGCCAATCATCGTCCGCCACATTGTACGACATAAGTGTCGTCTCGGCATTACCCCTAATTTTCTGTCTAACGCTAACGACTATGAATCGGTAAAGCGATCTCTCTTTAATTATTTCATAGTCTTTTAGAATTGTCTCCGCTCTACCCATCCAGGAGTCGTAGGTACCCGCTTCTCCCTCAAAGACCTGCAATTCTTTCACGCAGTCTGTTAACCTAGCAATTTCCTTTAACTCATATTCCGTGCGCGCGGCTATCAAGGGCTGCGATCGGGGAGTATCTTCGGTAGCCCTTTCCCGAACCTTCTCTAGGCGTACTACCTTGTCGCTAACCTTTTTAATATCATCTTTAACATCGGCCATCTGGCCAAGTAACAGCGCCAGAGTAGACTCAAACTTGGTAAGAGCTGCTTTCATTTCTTCCATTTTAGTAAGCTAATTCAACCAGATTTTATCTTGATCAAGGCAATTATAGAGTGACGGTAAGGTTTTTTTTATTTAATATAAATCGGGAGTTAAATAATTAACTTTCGCTAAGGACACCTCACTTACCCGTGGTGTAATTCCTTAAGTTTTATTTGTTTTAATTATCTTCGTGAGTGTTAGTGCCAGGCCACTTACAACGTGCAGATTCTAAGGGTGAAAAACGACTTTAGTGTGATGTAGTTAAAATTATTTAGTAAGGCAGGCGGGAAGTGTTTTTTTTGTGTGTGTGCAATTTGTAATATTTTGTTTCGTGAGTTTTTTCTTTTTTTTTTATTTTTTTTTCTCTTTTTTTTTTAAATTTATTACATTTTTTTATTTGGTGAATTCTTGATTTGTCCTCTTGCAATCTCTTTGGATTCCTTCATCCGGTGTTAGGCACGGTGGGCCGTATTGTTCCTTTTGGTTTAACACCTACTAGGGTACGGTTGCCAAACAATCCACTAGGCGGCCCTTTCAGTGCTGGTAACACTGGGCGTATCTAGTAGATAACCCACACCACTTTTTGTTTTATACATTTATATTTTTTTGTTATAGCACGGTTATCAAATTAAATATTTTTTATGATTGCAACACATTATAACGCCCGTGAATTGGAACCACCGGGGCGGTTTGGTTGCTTCTTTCGTTTCACGATGACCTTTTGCGCTCGTGAATAAGCCGGGAGGTCAGATCACCGCAGCGGGTCGGTCATATCATCTTTATAAGACTTTTCTATTAATTATTCAATTTTACTTGTTTTATTTGTTACTTTTGCTTGGAATCGACTGCGGACACATTTTCACTCTTGGCATTTTTTTATTATACCCTTGCAGAGGGTATTATAATTTTGGTCAAAAGTGTGCAACGCAGTGAAGGAGACATCTCCGACCCTATAAAGTATATATATTCTTGGTCAGGATCACCTCCTGAGTTGATATAAGCATGTCCGTCTGTCCGTCTGTCCTTCTGTCTGTCCGTCTGTCTGTTTCTACGCAAACTTGTCTCTCAGTTTTAAAGCTATTGACTTGAAACTTTGCACACACCCTTCTTTCCTTTGCACGCAGTATATAAGTCGGAACGGCCAGGATCGGCCGACTATATCCTATAGCTGCCATATAACTGATTGATCGAAAATGGTATAACTTCGGTGTTTTTAGAGTTAGAGAATTCAGATTTTGTACGAATGCTATTGTTGACAACATAATACAAAATACCAAATTTCATAACAATCGGCCGACTATATCTTATAGCTGCCATATAACTGAACGATCGGAAATTACCCGGCCATTTCAGCTTTCTCGTTAAGTCATTTAAATTAGATTGCATATGATTCAATTTGGAAAATATAATTTACAGAATATTCTGCAAGGGTATAGAAACTTCGGCTCCGCCCGAAGTTAGCTTTCCTTTCTTGTTTTTTATTCCATTTGTATTTACCCGTTGCTTCCTATTTCAAAGAGATATTTTTTGTATTTCTCTGATTATTTTTTATACCATGTACCAAAGGTACACAGGTATTATAATTTTGTGCGATATTCTGTAACAGCCAGAAGGAGGCGTGGCAGACCCCCAAAAGTTACCTAAATATTGGTCAGGACCACTTAAGGAGTCGATATAGCCATGTCCGTCTGTCCGTCCGACCGTCCGTCTGTCCGTCTGTCCGTCTGTCCGTCTGTCCGTCTGTCTGTATGAACGCCTAGATCTCGGAGACTATAAGAGCTAGAGACACCAAACTTGGGACTTAGACTTCTTATATCTGCACGCAGATCAAGTTTGTTTTAAATTTTTGCTGCTCCCCTTTTTTGGGGAGCTATTTGAAAAAAAACGTATATCTCCTAAATTTATAAAGTTATGTAAACTATATTCACAACCTTGATGTGTTTTATCAAAATACAGAGAGTGTCTAAATTTCATTACGATCGTAGCGGAGATATAGGCTTTTTACTTTATACACATTATGTACACAAGAGGGCTCCAAATAACACATGCACCAATACTCTTGCAATGGTCACATTCTTTGCCTGCATACATACAGCGAAACAAAGTCAGAGCTATTTCTAGAACGTTCGTTAGAGTAATTGTAAGTTGTCTCGAATTCAATTCACGGGGAGCGGTCCAGGGTACAGGGTATTCTACTGTCGGGACACCCGACTGTATGTCCATCTTGTTATTATTTTTTTCTTGGGTCTCATATAATTTTTCTTTTCTCAATTTTTTCATCATATTTTTTCTTCACCTTTTTTGTTTGTTTAATATTTTGCTTTTAATATTTTACTCACGCAACACACACAACACAATTCTCACTTCCTACCTTTCACAATTTTATGGATCCTCATCCTTAATGGAGAGGTCCCTGTTCGGGCGCCAGTTAAGTCCTTTCGAAAGGACTGTTAAGTCCTTAAGGACTCTCCCCGATCCTTTGCCGGACGGGTGGGACTTGTACCTAGCCATGTGGAGACAGGGTAGTAGCAACAGCGGGGAAGCTCCGTCGATCTTCTTTCCAGTTGATCCCGATATAATAAATCCAGTGATAGTTAATCGTTATAATATTTTATTCCAATAAGTTAAGGTTTTAATGACAATTAAGACTGATTCTGCTGCCGGTCCGATTAGCTCTGCCCTCTTGCAGAGTCGCTGTCCGGCCTTCAGCCCTCGGTAGGTGGCCGTTCTCCAGTTGCACGGTGAGCGGTCGTCGTACCCGGCGCATGTTGCCGTGCTGAATCGGCACGAGGTGCGGGGGGGCAGGTGGATACCAATGTGCCGAGTCGGCACGAGGAGCGGCGGAACGGTTGAGTTGGGCGGTCATCGCTCCCGTGGCCGGGCGGCGGATGTCGATATGCCGAGTCGGCACGGGGAGCGGGGGAACGGTTGGGTCGGGCGGTCAGCGCTCCCGTGGCCGGACGGCGGAAGTCGATATGCCGAGTCAGCACGGGGAGCGGGGGAACGGTTGGGTCGGGCGGTCAGCCCTCCACTGTTAACTTAAATAATATACAAATATATACGCCTAGCCGCAGTGAATTTTTTTCTTTTTTTAAAGTGCAAAAGTGCTTTGCCAATATCGGCCTCCTACAAAGTATTCACTGTGATCCGCTAGTATCCAAGCGTATATGTATATATTTATATATATACATATATACAACATCCAGAAACACATTCACATTTATCCATATCAACGTCCGCCACTAAACTGCATACAAAAGTCCAAATATACACGTACAAATTATATTAAATTAAATAAATATTTTATATTTTTTATACACGAATCAAAATATATACATACACATATTTATAAATTTAAAAACTTAATTTTAGCCACAAGTTTTTACCAATATTATATATACATTCATAAAATATTCATCCGCACAATACATATCCCGATTTTTAATTAAAATTACATACACACATCCCACATTAAATACACATATTAACATCCGAAATATTAACCACACATTAAAAAAAATATATATATTTACCAATTTATGTACATACGATATTATTTAATTTACAAAATTTAAAATTTGTATAATTACTGGCCGATTTATATACAACCAAAAAATAAAAACACCAAAAATAGTCAAATAAACATTCAAAACGAGAATATTTGTTCCAACAATAAATAAATATTTATCGTTATATATACATTTATCCACAAGTAATTGGTTTTTTACTTCCGCTCCTGACATACATATATCTGCATACATATTTGGCAAGCTTCCCGCTATTCAGCTTCACATACATACATATATACAAATATTGGGCAATTTTTACCCTCTCCGTTTTGTTCATACAGCGTCCACAAGCACCTGCACTCATACAATTCCTCAGTACTAAGCGGCGAGACAAAAATCTTCCACCTGCACCTTACTACAAATCTATCCCAAAAACTAAAAATTAATATTTTTCAAATAATTTTTAAGTCAGTGTCAAAGAATAATTCGAAAGTCGATAGCTATTTTAGAGTTTTCCCACTAGTTTTGGCATTTTTTTTGTCGCAGAAGTGTTTTTGCTTTTTCGTTGTGTTCCTAAATTACAAAATTTAGGCAGAGGATTCAGATTGGAATCAAATAATTCTGCTAGACTTTTCGGCTATTGTTTCAAGCCATTTATTTTTTGGCTACTTTTTGGCATTTGTTTTCTGGCGTTTGTTTTGGCTCGTTCCAAGCCATTGAGGTCAGTTTTTTTATATATTTTTTTTGTGTGAAGTTCGGTTTAGCTATATTTAGCTATTTTTCCAAGGAGCGTTTAGCTATTTTCTACGTAACTTTCGGCTTTATTCAGCTATTTTCTACGTAACCTTCGGCTTTATTCAGTTTTTTTTTCTAGCTATATCAGCTAATTGGCTCCAAACCGATTCTTCAGTTTAGTTTTTCGATTCCTCCTTGTTTTTGCGGCGGGCAGGCCGTCCGTTTAGTAGGGCGTAGCTGAGTATGCCCGTCGAGGGTGGCAAGAAGCCAACACCAACACCAAAAGGAAACAAAAAGTACCCCTTCCTCTTCGCTACCTACTCGTGTCAAACAAGTGCCGAAGTCCGCTAGCCCGAAACCAAGAAGGTCGAGCGTCACGCCAAAAGGGGGAGATATTCCATCAACAAGCTCAAAGACAAGTCCGAGAATTGTTGTCTCCCAACCCGTGGCGGAAGCTTTAAGCGAGTTTTCACTTGTGGAGCAGCCAGAGAAACGCTTCGCTTCGGGACTGAATTCCTGAGGGTCACACGCTCTATTAGCAAAATGCCGGTAACAGATCAGTCAACGGCCGCAACCGTGGTCTACTCCTAGTGAGACTTCGCCATCTCCACACACACTGCAAGTTCGTCTGCACCAAGTGCGTGCCTTATGGGACAAGGTCAAAAAGGAGTATGAGACATGCTCTGACCTAATTGCCGTGGAAGGATCCCACAGCACACTACCTCTGTTACAGACAAAGTATGATTACTGTTTACTATTCCGTCTACGAGACATGTGCAGCACAGCTCAGTGAGACTCTAGAAAGAGTGACACCTCGAGCCGTTCAAGCTCCTCCCTCCTCGTCCGGTTGCCGGTTACCACCCGATACCGAAGTTTTCGATGGGGACTACCTCCGATGGCCCACTTTCCGGGACCTGTTCACTGCAGTTTATGTTAACAACCCCAGGCTGACACCAGTCGAGAAGCTTTTCCATCTCCTCATCAAAACTAGTGGCGAGGCCAAGGCCATAGTATCCAAATCCCCGCTCACAAATGACGGTTTCGCGTCAGCGTGGGAAGCGCTTCAAGACCGTTTCCAAAATAAAACACTTTTAGCCAACAGCCAACTTGTTTAACTTAAGTTCCATTTCTCAAGAATCTGAACATGCTCTAAATCTACGATTCAGGGGTGTTTGACAGCGCTAGCACATTCCAATATCTCCACTGACAACTGGGATTGTCTGCTGGTCTTCCTGTGCGCAAGCAAACTGCCAAGGTTAACCCTTTCCTTATGGGAACAACACCCTAACACCCATTCCGGCTTGGAGGAGATGAATACCTTCCTGAGCGAAAGGTATAGGACACTGGAGACTATCGAGGATATGAAGCCGACTCAGTCAGTTCTCAAAAGGCTGCAATCCTTCGAGACCAAGGTCACCACCAAACAAAAAGAGTGGGACTTATGCTCTAAGGAAACCCATCCAATTAGATTGTGCCCGTGCTTTCTCCATATGTCCGTCGACGCGCGTTCCGGCTACATAAAATAGAAGCAGCTATGCCTAAATTGTTTCACGAGAGGCCATCAGCTACGTGATTGCACGAGCACACACAGCTGGGAGAGGCATCATAATCTGCTGCATCACGACTTCCCAAGTTTCTTAAACACGAGTTCCTCAACCATGAGTTCCTCAAATGCTCGAAATGAGAGTTTCCCCGCCTCGTCGCCCTCTACGCAACCGTCCTCGAGACCCTACAGTCGCAATGCATCCGCGAGCACCTCAACGGTTCAGAATTATTTCGCCTCAGGCACTACAGCCGTCCTGCTGAGCACGGCAATTATTGACGTGTGCCATTTGGGCACGAGTTACCGAGCCTGAGCTTTATTCGACTCGGGATCTGAGGCGACGTTCATTTCCGAACGTATGTTCAACCTCCTTAAGTTACCGTTCCGCAAAATACAGTCTCAGGGCTAAACCAATCGGTTTCGGCAGAGTCAACGAGACTCTGCCAGTTTGAAATCCGCTCCCCTACTAAGGGTCTAAAATTAGACACCGTAGCCTACGTCCTTCCGGAATTGGCGGGCAAACTTCCCTCCCATCCAGTTTCCAGGAATTCGTTAGAAGACCTGCCCGATCCAGAATGGGCAGACCCAAATTTCTTTGAAAGTTCCCAAATCGACATACTGGTCGGAGCTGATCTGTTACCGTCGGTGATGATGCAGGGCACTAGGAGAAATATTTGTGGCTCACTTCTAGGCCAAGAGACGATCTTCGGGTGGGTACTGACAGGGCCGATCTCCAATACTAAGTTAAACAGAGTCGCATCCTTCACGACTTAAGTACACCACAGAAATGAAGATTCTTTAAACCCGCTTCTGAGCAAGTTCTGGGAGGTGGAGGATCTACCATTCCAGATGGTAAAAGAGTCAGATTCCTATTGCGAAAGGAACTTCCTCCAGACTACCAAGAGAGACGCAAGCGGGAGGTACGTGGTTACGCTCCCATTCTGCGACCCTGAAAACTCTGGGTCCAATTTAGGATATTCAAGGTCCATTGCGTTAGCTCCGTTTCTTCGAAACGAGAATCGTTTAAAAAGAGACTTTCCTTTAAAAGGGCAATATGACAACTTGATTCAGCGGTATCTGGATCTGGGTCATATGAAGTTCCATCGACTCATAGTGCCCCAGCTTACTATCTTCCACATCATGCGGTAATCAAGCCCGACAGTACCACGACAAAGCTTCGCGTTGCGTTTAACGCTTCAAGTCCATCTGCGAATGGAACCAGCTTAAATGATATTCTTCATGCTGGTCCAGTACTGCAATCCGATCTGACCATTCAAATTCTGAAGTGGCGATATTTTCAATACGTGTTCAGCGCGGACATTACAAAAATGTAACGCCAGATCTGGGTCGATCCGAAGCATACACCCTTTTAAAGAATCCTGTTCTGAAATAAGGAGGGTGATATCCGAGACTTTGAATTGAAAACAGTTACCTTCGGGGTCAACTGTGCGCCTTTAATCGCTATTCGAGTGCTGCAGCAGCCAGCAGAGGATGTCAAAAGGCTGTTTCCAAAAGCCAGCCACATTATTCAACAACATATGTACGTCAATGACGTTCTGGCAGGGGCAAATTTCATAACTGATGCCCATAGTTTGATCCAAGAGCTACAAGCAGCTCTTAGCTCTGCTGGTTTCTCCTTGAGAAAGTGGACTTCAAACCACACGAGCATCCTAAAATACATTCCAGCCGAACACCTCCTTCATAGCGAGTTCCTCGATATCGATACCGAAAGCACTGCCAAAACGATCGGGATTCGGTGGAGGGCTAAGTCCGACGAATTCTATTTTGTGCCGCCAGATATAGTGGTGGAGCCCTCCTTCACAAAGCGCGAGGTGTTATCCCAAATCGCGAGGTTGTTTGATCCAGCCGGATGGCTCGCTCCGTTTATAATACGTTCAAAAATGCTCATACCGGAAATTTGGCTACAAAATTGAAGCTGGGATGATAAGCTTCCCAGCGAAAAGAGTCAGAGGTGGAAGGCGTTTCTCCATGAGTATTCCGACCTCAACCAGATCCGCGTTCCGAGATAGGTCTGTTTTCAGCCTGGCGTATCGTGGATTCTGCGATGCGTCCCAAAAGGCTTTTGCAGCGGCGATCTACGTGCGTGTCAAAGTTGGTCAGGAAATCCTTTCTAACCTCCTCACATCCAAGACACGAGTCGCTCCAGTCAAGACCGTGTCACTTCCACGCCTAGAGCTATGTGGGGCCGAGCTGTTAGCCGAAATGGTGACAACTATTCTTCCCCATATGCCCACACCAAGTTCCGACATAAGCTGCTGGACCGATTCGACAATCGTTCTGGCCTGGTTACGGAAGCCTGCGTGCAACTGGACCACGTTTGTAGCCAACAGAGTGCCCAAGATCACTCAGGCAGTACCAGTCGACTGCTAGGCACACGTTCGATCCGAACAAAATTCCGCCGATTTAGCTAGTCGAGGCGTGTCCCTACTCGAGTTAGCGGATAGTCAACTTTGGTGGCACGGGCCAGAGTGGCTGCAAGGGCCACAAGAGCTGTGGCCAGCGCAAAGCGATGTGCCGCCTCAGCACATTCCATCGGCGTCCCCCACATGAGCCCCTACGGTCGTCAAGCAGCTAAAGACCGAACACTTGAATTGGCAACCAAGTTGCCAAACAAACAAACATAGCGGCTACTGCTGAGTCCAAGCCCCAGATATGCATCCGGTCTAATTACAGACCCAGTCCGCTTGATCAGCACTTTGTACTTAGACAATAAAGTTTGAACGAAGAGATATTAAATAATGATATTCATTCTGGATTTGACTTTTAACCAAGAAACACAGCTCTTTAATTTGGTCGGAAAATTGTCTACGATCAATATCAAGGAACCTACATCTATATATTGTTAACTGGCGCAGTCGGCAGCTTTCGTCAACGGACGGATTCAACTAAGGACAGGAAGGATCTGAGATGGCGGAAGGAAGCAGAAAAGGACAGATGTTCTGGATTACATTTAGCACTTTTATGTAAGAGAGTGAATAGAGTGAAAGTGGGTGCAATGGAGTGTAAAGAAATAAAGTGGAAGAATAATAAAAATCTAAATACAACGAACATACAAATAATAAAAGGAATAAGTTATAAACAGTGATAATAAAGGCAGTAATTTGAACCGTAAACAAATATAAAAGGAGCGTAGGGCAAGTGCAAGGACAGAAGTTGTACAACAGCAGGAGGAAATAAATAAATAATGAACCGAAAAAATACGTAGAAGAATTTAATAACAAAGAGCTAGGCCAGAATTTTAAATTAAATTAAATAGTGTTCATGTTCGCGAATTAAATGGAGGGCTCGATTGCAACAAAGGGCTCGTGGTCAAACGTCGGCGAACGGACGAGAGCACCGACGGTTCGGGGCTGCATCGAACGATTCGATCGAACGGTTGATCGTCGACAAGCGTCGGCAGGTGGTCGTGGTTGTCGATGGTTCGATACGAACCGAACAACTCGGTCGAACGTTCGATCGTCGACGAATGGCGGATGGAGCGTGTTGCAGATAGTTAGTGCGACGGTATGGTGGTATTCGATGACAGCCGAGAGGTTGCAGACAGCTCGGGTCGAGTTGGCAACGGTTGTCGGCAAGTTCAAGACAATACAGACGACGATTGAACGGTTCGATCGATGCAGGCACAGTGGCTTGTAGAGTAGCAGACTAGGAATCGAGGGCAAGAGTATAATAAACAAGTAGTATATAAATTTAAATAAAGAAAATAATAAATAAATAAATAAATAAAATTATGTAAATAAAATTAATAAAATAAAAAATAATTAAATAAATTTCAATAAATAAATAAAATTATTTAAACAAAAAAAATAAAGTTGTGATGATTCGCCAATGCTCGGGTGGCTCAGGGATGGCCAGGGTTCGTCTCAGAAATTTATTTGTGTCCAGGTGGGGTTGCTACAAGAGATTCCGACCAGATTTCAGAGGAGAAAACACAGGAAATTACACAGTAATCCATTATCAAGGCTTTATTTACACTAATATGTTTGTAGTAACCAGTTACAACTCCGGTGTTCCCGTGGTGGCGTGGCTTCTGCGCGGCTTCATTGGGGTATCGTCGTTGGCCTGGCCTTAGAGAAGATCCGTTGCGTCGTCCTTGCAGCCTGAGAAATGGGGCGTTCAAGACCCTTAAGGTCTACGACTTAGTGAAGAACAGGTGAAAGGCCTTTAAGGTCTACCAGCACCAAGAGTGGTTCAGAGGCCCTTAAGGTCTACAAGTCAGTGAGAATCGTTAAGAGGCCTTTTAAGGTTTACCACGGAGTGGGAACAATTTAGAGGCCTTTAAGGTCTACAAGTAGTTAGACTGGTTTAGAGGCCTATAAGGTCTAAAATTATCGAGAATAATTTAGAGGCCCGTAAGGTCTACAATCAGTGAGAACGGTTTACAGGCCTTTAAGGTCTACAATTATCGAGAAATGATTTAGAGGCCCTTAAGGTCTACAATCAGTGAGAACGGTTTAGAGGCCTTTAAGGTCTACAATTAGTGAGAATAGTTTAGAGGCCTTTGAGGTCTACAAATATCGAGAAATGATTTAGAGGCCTTTAAGGTCTACAAATATCTAGAATAGTTTAAAAGCTGTTAAGGTCTACAAATATCGAGAATAGCTTAGAGGCCTTTAAGGTCTACAAATATCGAGAATAGTTTAGAGGCCTTTAAGGTTTACAAATATGGAGAATAGTTTAGAGGCCTTTAAGGTCTACAAATTAGTGAGAACAGTTAGAGGCCGTTAAGGTCTACAAATTAGTGAGAACAGTTAGAGGCCGTTAAGGTCTACCATTTAGTCTCAGACGGGGCGCCGTCTATTAATGCGCTTACGTATTTACCTTGCTCCTTACCGACGCTGGCTCCTGTGTTGCTTACCGGGGCTCCTTCCTGGTCCTGGCTGGTCCTCCGCTGGGAGGTCTGCTTCGCTCGGCGGCGAACACTAAGTGCCGGTCCAAGGGCTGAGCTCCGCTTTATATAGCGATCGTGCGGGTTTCAGTGAGGCTGCCTCCTTTTCCCGACTCTGGGACTCGCCTGGGCGCGCGCGCTTGTATTTTAACTTCAAATTATCCAATTCTATTCCTTAATATCTTAATTTCTTCATATCTTAACTCTCTAAATGCAGGAAGCTTATCTATTCGTCTTTCTCCTTCAAAGTGAACGGTCGTGTTTTTTTCTTGCGCTCTCGTTTTTGTGTAATAACTTTGCTAAAAACCATCGGGGTTTATTTAAAACTTCTACATTGCGTTCTTCATAGTTCCCGTTCACTTCGTGTGCATGCAGCTATATTTATTTGTGCATTTAATCTCTTTTATTTTCACAATTTAATTGTGCTGCAGTGATTGTTTTTCTTGCATTTTTGCA
>VNJQ01004150.1:0-15255 GCA_008042515.1 Drosophila truncata
GTACCGTATTGATCGAGTGTGCGGCGCACAGAGTGCTTGCCACATACAGATCATTTTGTGTGTGCCTTTTGGTTTTACTAAATTTCCGAGTGATGAGTGGCACTTCCACCCAAAATTATTGGGTCTGATTCGAGTGCCAAAAAGTAGCACTCATGCAGTTCTCTGATATAGACCCCACAGCATAAAGAAAATTATAAAATGAAGGCTAAAACCATACGTTAAAGTCCTCAAATACAAGAATTTACATGGCTTTTACATGATTTTTACATAAATTCCATTGCATACTTTTGGGAATGTAAATTGCCTACTTTTTTTATATATATATATTTATTGTCGCCGGATCGTTCAAGCCATTAGAACTTAAGCGGACGTTTTTAAGGAGGGGAAAGCATGGTACATGTAGGATGGACCTAGATTATAATTTCATACTAATAAAATATCTTATTTAAATTTATAAACAAAATATTTAGTAGCAATTGTTAACAAAAAATAAATAAACATTACAAAAAAAATTATAAAATGTAAATAAAAATAAAACCAAATAATTAAAACGAAAATGAGTTACACCAAATAAAATATAAAAAAAAGAAAACTAAATAATATAAAACAAGAAGAACACCAAATAAAAAAAAGTAAGAACACCAAATAATATGTATAAAAAATAAAATAAAAATAAATCAAAACAAAAAATCCAAAAATTTGTCCTAGCAAATCAAAAACTCGTTTCGAAAGAATCGTTTTACATTTGTTAGATGAAGTTTGGTGCCTGCTTATGAAAGGATCAGATGTTAATAACAACCGATTTACGTGTATGATTAAGTCGATACGTTTTAACGTCCTTGTTCCTTGACTGCGCAGCTTATTCTGAGAGCTCTCCAATTAAAATTAATTCATATTAAATAACATCTGGGGCATGAATTAATATTTTATGAACTGAAGAAGGCAAATAGTACCAGGAATACTCTGTTATAAGTCCTTTTGTAGTATCTAGCGCTAATTTTCTATATTGTTCTATGTTAATTTTATACCCAGAGGACAAGGCTTGCAGTAATGTGGCACAATTTGCAATTAACATCTGATTCGCGACAGTTTGCACTGATTTGCATTGCCTAAATATTAAAAAAAAAATGTAATAAAATAAAACAATTAAATTTAAAAATTCACAAATTAGCAATAAAGTGAAAGAAAAAGCGAATATGGCGTACATATAAAAAACAAAATATATACGAACACGACATAACACAAAATAGGCACAAACACAAAAAACACAAAATATTCACAAACACAAAACAGCGAATAAGTCAGAAGGTTGCAAAAAGTAGCAGCTGAAATTTAAAACTTAGACTAAGAAATATTTCCTCTTTTTAAAAAAAAAGGTTTGATCGTGCGGTCAGGCGCGGAACACAACTGTATTCTTCATTTAACATCTATGTAAACAAAAGAATATTCACAATAATGAAAGACTAGTTTAAAGCAATGGCACAGCAGATAATGGCATACAAATTACTCAGTTGTATAGTGCTTACCTTTCTCTTCATTATTCATTTTAATTCACGACGAAAGAACGCGATGTAATATTAACATTTAATTGTTTTCGAGAGAAAATTTTCCAGCAGTTTTTACATAATTTTTGTCAAATATTTTTTTGCCTGTCTTCAGTCGTTTTTTGTGACGCTTAAAAATGGAATGGAAAAAAAGTACAATTGCAATTCGATTAATTGACCTGTCAAGAATTTTTAAAAAATAAAAAAATTGTCACTTTAAGACTTTTATTTTTTATTTTTGGCCAAGGAAATCAACCAGTGTACCAGCTACGGTAAATTCTGACTTAAAAAGAATTTGGAAATGTGAAGGATTTCTGGTTTTGTCCTGCTAACTTGATATCAACTGAGCAGGGCACACTTGTTTTTAAAAAATAATAATAACAGCATCAGCAACAAATTTAATTCTTTTACGAATAATCAATGGCATATTCTGCCAAAAAAGATTTTGGAAATGTGAAGGATTTCTGGTGTTATCCGTCTAACTTGGTATCACCTAAGCAGGGCACACTTGTGTTTTTGTTAAATTAATAATTACAGCAACAAATTTAATTCTTCAACGAATAATTAATAAATAATTAACGGTAAATTCTGGCTACGGTAAATTCTGGCTTAAAAAGACTTTGGAAATGTGAAGGCTTTCTGGTGTTGTCCTGCCAACTTGATATCACCTTAGCAGGGCACTCTTGTGTTTTTAAAAATAATTAATAACAGCTTGAGCAACAAATTTAATTCTTTTACGAATAATCAATGGCAAATTCTAGCTAAAAAGTTTTTGGAAATGTGAAGGATTTCTGGTGTTGTCCGTCTAACTTTATATCTCCTAAGCAGGGAACACTTGTGTTTTTTTTTTTAAATTAATAATAACAGCAACAAATTTAATTCTTCAACGAATAATCAATGGCAAATTCTGGCAATTATGAAGGATTTCTGGTGTTGTCCGGCTACCTTGATATCACCTTAGCAGGGCACACTGGTGTTTTCAAAAATAATTAATAACAGCTTGAGCAATAAATTTAATTCTTTTACGAATAATCAATGGCAAATTCTGGCAAAAAAAGATTTTGGAAATGTTAACGATTTCTAGTTTTGTCCTGCAATTTTGTGTTTTTAAAAAATAATAATAACAGCTTGACCAACAAATTTAATTCTCTTACGAATAATCAATAGCAAATTCTGCCTAAAAAGATTTTGGAAATGTAAATGATTTTTAGTTTTGTCCTGCTCACTTGATGTCAACCTAGCAGGGCAATTTCGTGTTTCAAAAAAAAAACTAGGAAGAGAAACTTGAGCAACAAATTTAATTCTTTTACGAATAATTAATAAATAATTAACAGTAAATTATTTGCAAGCTTGGTTTGTGCCTATTTTGTGTTATGTCTTGTTCGTATATATTTTGTTTTTTATGTGTACGCCTGCGGAGTCAAGGAACAAGAACGGTAAAACGTATCGACTTAATCATACACGTAAAACTTTACGTTTAGCCACTAAACATTTTGTTTATAAATTTAAATAAGATATTTTATAAGTATAAAATTATAATCTAGGTCCATCCTACATGTACCATGCTTTCCCCTCCTTAAAAACGTCCGCTTAAGTTCTAATGGCTTGAATGATCCGGCGACAATAAATATATATATAAAAAAAAGTTGGCAATTTACATTCCCAAAAGTATGCAATGAAATTTATGTAAAAATCATGTAAAAACCATGTAAATTCTTGTATTTGCGGACTTTAACGTATGGTTTTAGCCTTCATTTTATAATTTTCTTTATGCTGTGGGGTCTATATAGCAGTATACCAATTTGCAGCTTTGTATTCCAACTGGAAGTATTTTTGGCCGCCCTTCCCATATATGATTAACCAGTGTGCACTGTAAGCTTCCAATCTTGGCCCGTATTCAAGATAGTCTTGTTCAACTCTTCCTGGCCACTAAGTTTTGTTTCTGCAAGTCTTGGGTGGCGGACGTTATCAAACCAGATGAACAGAGAGAAATTTTAGTTATGGAGCATAACAGGGATCATGGGGCTGCTCAAGAGAATGTAAAACAAGTGCTGCTTGACTATTATTTTCCAAAAATGGGTAAGTCGCAGTCGAAATCGTTATAAACTGCAGGGTTTGTCAGAGGGCAAAATATAATAGATACCCGCTAAAGCAGGAATTAGGAATTATCCCAATACCAACGGGTGTAGGAGAGTTGTTTCACATGGACATCTTACAGCTGTTGATAAGCTTAGCAAGCTTGCAGTGGTCCAGCCAATTGCAGCGCGCTCTGTATTGGATGTGAAGGTATCGATTCTTCAGTCTGTGAACCTTTTTCCTATTGTCAAATCCATATATCGTGACAGCGAGGCGTCGTTCAAGTCTGAAACATTACGGTCCATGTTAAAAAATCAATACAATATTATCATAACAAATGCCCCACCCTTACACAGCTCGTCGAACGGTCAGGTGGAAATATTGCATCGTACCCTTAAAGAGATTGCTAGATGTGTCAAGTTGGAAAGGAAGATAGACGATATTACCCAACTATTCCTTCAGGCGACTATAGAGTATAACAGGTCGTTTCACTCTGTCACAAACAAAAAACCGGTTGACGTAATATATGATAGTGCTGACCTGGCCTTGGATATAATCATGAAAACTCGGCTCGGCTCACACAACCGTGGTAAATAAAATATTGAGTCTCGTTAAAATATAAATTTAAGATAAATGGATTGCTCTCACCCTCGCCAAAATAATTATTTTACTTCATTTAAAGTTGACACTCATGATCCAAAGGCAATTCTGAAAAATGGTTTTACAGGGTTTACTATCTAGTAAGAAATCGCTGAAATTAATACATTTATTATTAAGTTTGTATGGTAGTTAATATGAAGTTTATACACCAGCCGGACCTTACACCTCAATGACGACGTATTAGCAGCAGATGAAGGTGAAGGCGGCGCTCTCATTTCAGGAAATGGCTCCAATCAACCAAATTGTAGCGCCCAAGCGTTAAATCGAGAATTGGCCATCCACTTTGAGTCAACCTCAACGTTTTCTCGTGCATACTCTCCACTGCAGCGGAACGCAACCGGACATCACCCACTTATTAAGTCTGCATTTTGTTCTCTAAGCGAACGAAGAAAGCTGCAGCATAAACAGAGTTCCAAAGGCCACCTGCACCAGCATAAATCTCCTCGCATTCTGCGAGTTAAAGATAAAGAAGTAGCAGGCCCGTTTAGAAGGCAGCTAAGCAGAGTCTCGATGGCGGTGACACAAATCCTTGATAACCCGGACATGGCCGAGGACGTCCATCTTTTGAAAAGGAGGAGAGTAGTAACGGCGAAATATATTAAAAGTCGAAGAATAAAGACACTTCTGGAACTCGAGTGTTTTACTAATCGCTATGAACAACAGTTAAAGGCTACGACCCAGACATCGAATTATTCCAGCTATTGTGACCGATCGTGGTCAGCTGGTCCCGATCTGCGCTCTATGCCGCACCACGGTTACCGGGGCAATCACTACGTGACTGTGTTGCCGGCAGCAACCTTCCGCAACACCTAACCTACAAATCCGTGAACAGCAACGTGCCACGGAATGGTTTAGAGGCCTTTAAGGTCTACAAATATCGAGAATAGTTTAGAGGCCTTTAAGGTCTACAAATATTGAGAATAGCTTTGGGGCCTTTAAGGTCTACAAATATCGAGAATGGTTTAGAGGCCTTTAAGCTCTACAAATATCGAGAATGGTTTAGAGGCCTTTAAGGTCTACAAATATTGAGAATAGCTTTGGGGCTTTTAAGGTCTACAAATTAGTGAGAACAGTTAGAGGCCGTTAAGGTCTATCAATTAGTCTCAGACAGGGCTCCGTCTAGTAAAAGCTTACGGGTTTACCTTGCTCCTTACCGACGCTGGCTCCTGTGCTGCTTACCGGGGCTCCTTCCTGGTCCTGGCTGGTCCTCTGCTGGGAGGTCTGCTTCGCTCGGCGGCGATTACTAAGTGCCGGTCCAAGGGCTGAGCTCCGCTTTATATAGCGATCGTGCGGGTTTCAGTGTGGCTGCCTCCTTTTTCCCGACTCAGGCGTTATTAGTGTGCCCGCTCGCCCGTGTCAGTATGACCAGAAACTTTTTCGCCTGGGCGCGCGCGCTGGTATTTTAAATTCAAATTATCCATTCTTCCTTCATGTTTATTCTGTTTTACTGTTTCTTACTCCTATTTATTTAATCTGCTTACTGGCGAACTTAAGGCTACGGCTATATATGTTGTCTGTGGTTATTTATATTTTTATATTATGCGCCACGGCCGTCACACTCCCCCCTCCTTTAGTTTGGTCCGTGCCTTTCAATTCTGACCGTGTTTGCCCGAGAGAAAGTCACTCGCCATGTCGTTTCGCCGTCCCGGATCAGACACGCCTGTTGTTTTTCAAACTTCTTGACGGCTAGCCTACGTCGAATTTCTGTCATGGTCTCCGCTGACACATCCGCTGTAATTGGAATACTCCACACCCAGCTACCGTTTGATTCCGTGCCCAGGTCGAGCACATCCCGGTCCGGCGATGGTTCCCTTGGTCGCTGTTGTGGCTCTTCTGCCGGTCGTGCGCTTGGGTGAGGTTGCTGCTGTTGTTGCTTCTCCGTACCTGGTCCGCGCGACGGTACTTGTGTTGGTGGAGCGCTTGGGCACGGTGGCTCCCGTTGGCGCTGCGACAGACGTGGCTGTTCGTGTCGTCGTTCCGTAGCCGCCCCGCGGCGCGGATTTACTGGCAGCACGTTTTGTTGTAGTGCCTCCGTTGGTTGTTGCTTTTGCTGCATGCGTCGGCGTTGCGTCTCCTGCGTGGCTGGAGGCTGGTGCGACGACTCCACCGTTTGTTGGGCCTCCGCTTGTGGCTGCTTTGCTGGTTGCTGCTCTCTTGGTGGCGCGTTTTGTGGCGGTACCTCTTCTGACTCGTGTTGGCGCGGCTGCTCCCCTGGCTGCATTGTCGCGATTCGTGGCGTGGTCAGGGGTTCCGGTGTCGATGTTCCTTGGTCCGCTCCCTCTGACTCCTTCCGCGGCGTGTGTGCTATCCGCTTGCGTCCTCCCGCCGTTTTGGCTTCGCTGGTGGAATTGGGGCTGGGGCAGTCTCCCCCGGTGTCCGCATGCCCATCTTCGTCGGCACTGTCTTCTTTCGCAGTCCTCCTGGCATTGCCGTTGCCTCCATTAGTTACTGAGTGTCGTTCCAAAGGCTGTGCTCCGCTTTATATAGCGATCTTGCGGGCTTCAATGTGGCCAGCTATTCTCTTCCCTGGGCGCGCGCGTGCTGGCGTTTTGAATTTAAATTATTAATTTTTCTCTTTTTACTTCATTTATGTTTCTCTTAATTGCTATAGTGTATATACGTATTTTTAGCTTCCATATGTATTCTTAACTTCTATATATGTTGTGCGCCTGGAGCCTCACACTACCCCCTCCTTTAAATTGGTCCGTGCTTCAGGGTATGTTGGCATTGCGGCACTGCTGCTCTTTGCACTAATAGCTCAATTTGCTGTTGCTCCACCGGTGTCACACGTGGGCAAGGCGGCTCCTTCCGTGGTGGTAGCTTCCTCGGCTGTTTTTCCACTGCGCACTTGCGTTGCGGTGCAGCTGTTTCCTGGGTGGATAGTTCCATCGACTGCTCCTCCACTGGAATCGCTTTGTCGGCTTTGCTGGCGCGATCGTGGTGGTCTCCTTCGAACTTCTGAAATTTTCGGACGCTGTTCTGCAGCCTCTGCATGTTGACTCCTGTAATGAGATTGTTGTTGTTTTTTAGGTCTTATTGTCAGCCCCGTTGATTAGTATTAGAAAATGTCATGTGTGTTGGTCAGTGGTACTATTCGTGCATTGTTATCGGGTTTTATTGTTTCAGGGTTGGTTAATGTTAAGTTATGTGTATTGTTATTATTTTCTAATGCCTCGCATGGTTTAGTGTCTCCGATACACACTCATTTTGTTTTCCGTGTTTTCGTGTTTCGTGTTTGTATGATCACGAGTGATGTGAAGTTTACTACCTTCCATGGGCTATCGTATTTTGAAGCTAGCTTTGCGTTGAACTTCTCCCTTGCATTAGATAGGAGGTGGGTCTTGCACCAGATTAGGTCTCCGACAGCGAGTCTCTAATCCTTTTTTAGCAGGTTATAGTGGTGCCCTTGTCGTTCTGCAGCCTCTTCCATACGGGTCGTTGCTTCCTCCCGCATTTCTTTTAATCTCTCCCATCTTGCCCGTAGTCCTCCTTCCTTCATCCCGGACCCTTCCGTTACTGTGTCAAATAACGTGTTCGGTAATCTTAGTTTTTTACCGAGCACAAGCTGTGCCGGGCTATATTTCCTTGATTCCGACGAGCTACTGTTGTGCACTAGCATCAATTCTGGAATGTTTTCATCCCACATAGTTTGATCGTCCCCTGTCGGCTGTGTGATCATTGATTTTACCGTTCGGTTGGTTCGCTCCATCGGGTTCTCCTGGGGTATATACGGTGCCGTGAATTGCTGGCAAATCCCCCACTTTTATTGGGACTTTCGCGGTTCCAACTCTCGATATTACCCTTTCCCGGAACGTTGCTTGCTTTATTTCTGCGAGATCTACTATTACGACCAATAGCGTCAATTTCCGTGTCTCGTTCGAGGTAGTGGCCACACAAAGTCCACGCACATGATCTCCCATGGTGCATCTGCCATTGTGGTCAGCATTTTTCCTGTGGCCTTCTGCTGTGACACCTTGTATTGTTGGCAACATTCGCATTGTTTTATGAATTTTGTTAGTATCTCGTTCTTATTCTCTTTAGGTGGCCCGCTTCCGCTGTGCTATGGTTCTCGGCCAGTACTCGCTGGATTTCCTTCTCCTTAAAACACAGTTTTCCCGGTTTTTTTAGAGCCGTCCATTCTCTATCTGGAACTCCCCGTCGTTTGTTTCTGCTTCCGCTTCTCGGTATTTCTGATCAAACCAGTCTTTCGTGTCCAGTGCCTTTATTTCCACTAGCGGGATTCGTGATAATGCATCCGCTACTGCATTCACTTTTCCCTTTCGGTACTGTACTTCGAATTGGAATGGTTGTAGTCCCAGCGCCCATCTGGCTACCCTACCTGACGGGCTATTTATCGAATTCAACCATTTTAGCGCCATGTGATCTGTTACTACTACAAACTGGTATCCTTCTAGGTACATCTTATACTTGTTGATGCCCCAATATATCGCCAAGCATTCCTTTTTGGTTGCACTGTAATTTTTTTCAACGTTGCTCAGTTTCCTGCTCGCATACGATATTACGTGTTCCCCGTCTGAGCCTTCCTGTGTCAACACTGCACCGATTCCTAGGTCGCTAGCATCCGAATCTCTTCCTCCGATGGCTCTTCCTCCTCCTCTCTAGCTGGCCTCTCTCCCTGATCCTTCTCGTTTTCCTCGTCCTCCGCTGTTGTTATCTCCAACTCCAGATCGCCACATCTTAACATGCTATGGACTCCTCCCAGGAAATCCATCCCTAACAGTATCCCGCCTGCAACCTGTGTCAGAATCATGAAGGTCATCTCGAACACTCTTTTTCCGAAACTGATCTCCGCCGTAAATTTTCCACCGTTTTCTGCTTTGAACCGTTGGCTAGCGTTATCTCCGTGCGTGTTCCGTTCCATCTTCCCGCTTCTCTGAGGTCTCTGTACCTGCTCATACTTATTGCGCTACGAGATGCTCCCGTGTCTACCACTCCTTTTGCTGATCTTTCCCCAATCCTTATCTAGGCCGTTATTTGGAATCCATCGCAGTACAATTGTTTCCCCGCCGCTGGCCATTGTCTCGCTGCCTGAGCTGCCAGCTTTAGTTGCTCAGGCTTTCGGCGTTTCCCTGCCCCGCTCTGCAACATTCCGTTGTTTTAGTCCCGTTCTGTCCGCATACCCAGAAAAATAGCCTCGGTGGGTTTGGGCAGGCTCTAGCCGCATGCCCTGTTCCGCCACACCTCATGCATATGTCTGGTCGTAATTGCGATTCAACTGGTTGGGCGACCCGCCGCTCGGAGGACTCTATCACCTCTACTTTTTCCGCCAGTTTAAGGAACTGTGTCCGATTCTCGAACCCTGCCCTGCGCGTATACCATTTTATTTTACTCCTGCAGTTTCGATATATTCGGTCGAGTTTTTCCTCTTCCGATAGCTTAGTGAACCGCATCAGTTTCCTTAGTCCCATTGCGTATTCCCTCACTCGCGCTGCCGCAGCTGGGCAATTTGTGTTTCCATTTGTTCATCGTATCTTGGTGGTAGAAAATATTCTACGAGTTCCGTGGTTAATTGTGCCCACGTCTCGATCTTGGTTGGCGTTGTATTCCACCAATTGCCACCCCTTCCAGGATGAAAGGCATTGTTTGGACCAGCTGGTCTTTTTTTATTCCGTACCCTGATGCCCATTGCTCCATTTTGTCTAGGAATTCCAACGGATTACTTGATCCTTGGTATCGAATGCCCCAGTTTCGGACCCGATCGACGATCTCTGTCTCGACCTTTCTCTCCATCCTTATATATCCTCTTCTTTCCCCATTTCCACTCTCTTCTCTTCGTGTCCCGTTATTAATATCTCCGGTGTGGGATTCTTTGCTGGGCTTTTGTCTTTTTTGTGTTTACACGACAGCTCGAAGAGTCTTCCTTTTGTCTCTTCGTTATGATCTGTCCTTTTTGCAAACGCTGATAACAATCACCTCAGATCCTTGTTCTTTCCCGTAGTTACCAGCCCGAACTCGGCTGCGTATACCGTCAGTTCGTCCTTTGTCGCTAGGTATATCCAGCTCGACATTCCTCTCTCGGCAGGGGGTTTTTCTTGCAACTCCTTGACCTGTGCTCGGGCGCCACTGTGACGATACGTCAATGCTCGGATGGCTCAGGGATGGCCAGAAGTCGTCTCAGAAATTTATATTTCTTCAGGTGGAGTTGCTGTAAGAGATTCCGACCCGTTCCCAGAGGAGAAGACACCAAAAATTACACAGTAATCGATAATCGATACTTTATGTATGTCAAGCATATATTACAATAATTGACCGCGCTCCTGTGCCCTCGGGTGGCGGTATCTTCCTTCAACTTCGTTGGCCATAGGGCTGAAGCTCCGTTGGGTCGTCCTGTCGATCTGTGAAAGCGCAGCGGCAGAGACCGTTGAGGTCTACTAATTAGCGGATGGGAGGTGGGAGGCCTTTAAGGTCTGCCAATGGGGAGACGGTTTTAGAGGCCTTTAAGGTCTACATCTTAATGAGAATGGGTTAGAGGCCTTTAAGGTCTACAATCAGTGAGAATGGTTTAGAGGCCTTTCCACTATGAAAACATCTACTGGGTAGCGGCTTAAGCTGTCGACGTGTTTCATTTTATCTCCTGCGCGATGCTCAACTTGAAATGTGAAATCTTCAAGATACAAGATCCATTCAGCTACTTCTCTTGGTACATTCTTCTTTTTCACCGTCTGAGAAAACGCTGCGTAATCAGTGAGCAGCTTGAACTTGACTTCCAACAGGTAATGGCATTAATATGCCACCAAACCCATTCATCGACGCATCCGTATGTAGTTCAGTTGGTGCCTCTGTGCTGTACAGTTTCAGGACTGGTTCATTCGAGAGTATATCCTTCAACTGGTCCATGGCTCTTATCTGCTCAGCTTCGAATATAAACTCGGCGTCTTTCTTTAACAAATTTGTTAGCGGCCGGGCTATCACTGCGTACCCTCGTACAAATTTCCGAAAAAATCCTGTCAATCCGAGGAACGATTGGACATCTTTAATGTTCTTAGGTCGAGTAAACTTCTGAACCGCCTGTGTTTTTTCCTTTCCTGTTTAGATTTTGCCGTCCTCCACCGTGTGACCCAAAAAGTTTATCCTGTTTTCTAAGAAGGAACATTTCTTCCACTTGAATCCATATTTAGCGACCTCTTGCAGGATTTTCTTTAGCTTGAGTATGCACTCCTCGTTTGTTTGCGCAAATATGATTATATCATCGACGTAGATCTGCATGACGTCTTCCTTTATTAAGTTTTGAAAAATGGCATTGACGAAACGGTTAAACACGGCAGGTGAGTTGCAAAATCCAAAAGGTGCTTTACAAAATTCAAACAAACCCTCTTTGGTGATAAAAGCTGTGTAGCGGCGACTAGACTCTTCGATCGGTACGTGTAGGAAACTGTTCTCCAGATCCATGACAGTAAACACCTTTGCAGACTGAAGCTTTTCTAGCACTTCGTCCATTAGGGGTACAGGAAAATTGTCATTGAGTACCATTCTGTTCAGTTAACGGAAATCTATACAAATTCGGTTGGTCCCGTCCTTCTTCTTTAGAATGACCACTTGACTTGCAAAATTTGAAGTTGACTTGCGTACTATTTCCTCCTTAAGACTCCACTTGCTCATATTCTCTGCGGCTGCTTCCATAGCTAAATAGCGACTTGGTTGGTGACGGAAGGGCTTTATCTGCTCATCCGGTACAATCTTCATCTGCACAGGGCATTCGATTGGCGATTCTGCTGGCTTGTAGTTGCCGACCAACGACTGAATTATGGGCTTGAACTGTTCGGAAACGCTTATGTTATTATCAGTCTCAATAATATTGTAAATACTTAGCTCATTTTGTCCAGCGCTGTCTGGCCGCGCTGACACCTTGGTGAAACTAAATCCTTCCTCATCCAACGTGACACGAAACTTGGATGCGAAGTCAAAACCGAGCAGGGTGTCATCTTCGTTGTTTCTATCAGGCACTCAGCTCCATCGACTTTTACGGTGCCTGTGAATGCACCCAGTGGCTTTGTTTGCACATTTCCGAGACCTCGCAGCATTGCAAAACATTTTTCAAGCTTCACGTTGAACAGTTTCTTAAAAACTGAGTTGCAAACAATTGACACATCCGCTCCCGTCTCCAACAAACAATTTATTTCGTTTATGCCATTGCATTTAAAACACTTTGTATCCACCTTGCAATCCTTCCTCATGTGCCCCGTCGACCCGCAACTAAAGCAACTAGTATTTCGATGGCTGGCACTAGATATGTTTTTTTTTGCCACCACTGTGCGACTTGATTTGACGGGACATGCACTTGCGTTGGTATATCTCGTACTTCTCTTTGAGCTCGCGATATTCTTTACAGCTGTACAGGTAGAACTTGAATTCACTTGGTATGTCTAACTCGTCCACAAAGTATCCAATAACGGACTCTTCGTCGATTGTTCCCTGTGCTGCTATATATTTCAAAATCAAAATATACTCTTGAAAACTCTCATCTTTCTTATTCTTTCTCTCTCCCAGTTTCGCATGGAGATCAGCACTCCTCATTGCACGCCTTAATTCTCCAATCAACACGTTTTTTAATTGATCAAACGTATTAACACGGAGGATGGAGAACATGTGATCTCATTCGCGAGCCGGAAGTTAAGCAAGGTAGAACAAAAGTACAGCGCAACGGAGAAAGAATGCTTGGCTATCCATTGGAGCATAGAGAAATATAATATGTACCTAGAGGGGTACCCATTTACAGTAGTCACAGACCACAGACCACCACTGCTCAAAAATGGCTGAGTTCTATCAAAAGTCCAGCAGAGCGAGTGGCCAGGTGGGCTTTTGGACTGCACCCGTTTGATGTGCAGTACCGCAAAGGAAAATTGAGCGTGATAGCCGATACACTGTCACGAGCACCACCCGTAGAGCTAAAGACACTGGGGAGCCCGGACAGTTGAATCGAGCAGAAGGAAAAGGAGTTGGAAAGGAACCAGCACGATATGGATTACCGAATGGAAGGAAAACAGGCTCTATAAATTATGTGGAGGCAAGTGCGATCAGCAACCGTAGGAGCTGTGCGTAACAGAGGAAGAACGACAGAGGGTGCTGAACGAAAATCACTGCACGGCGGAGGCAGGGCATATAGGAATGATTAAGATAAAGATAAAGATTAAGAACTGGCCAGGACTGATCAGAGACGCACGGAAGTTTGTCCAGACCTGCAAGAGTTGCCAACGATACAAGGTGGCGCAACAAAAAGCAGCACGGAAGACGCTAACAAAGACCGCTGATGCGCCTTGGGAAACGGTGCCCCAGAACACATGAGCAAAGCAGCAGAGCAACAACGATGGCACTATAACCTAAGGAAATGAGAATGGAAACCAAAGGTCAGTGCGCGTGTTGCGCACATATATAGTAACTAAGAATAATAGGAATGTAAGTAGCAAACAAAGAAAAGAATACGAAATAATAAATGAAGAAAATGAACAAATGAATAAACAAATAAAAAATAGGGAATAAGCAAATAAATGACGGAAAATAACTGAAGCAAAATAATATTTGAATTCAAACACGCGTTCGCGCCAAAGGACGGGCACGCTGGATCAGGGAAGAAGGGTCACATCGAATTAAAAACGCTGGCCACACTAATTCTAGCCAATGCTCGAACCGCGGTGGGCACACTAAACCACGGCAGTGTGTATAAAAGTCGGGCCGCTGGCGGTAGGAAATCACTATACATCGTAGTTAGCTTTCCCGTAGTTTCCTTCCGCACTAGCTCCGGACGACTTACGAGTCACGGCTTACGGTTCGGTTTACCGAGTCGAGTCCACCCGCTTTGGAGACATTCGAGTCCGAGCACCTGGAAGACTTTTGGGTCCGATCTCTCTAGAAGTCATTCGAGTCTAACAACACCAACTTCTCTAGAAGACTTTTGAGTCCAACAACAACAACTTCTCTAGAAGACTTTCGAGTCCAACAACAACAACTTCTCTAAAAGACTTTCGAGTCCAACAATAACAACTACTCTAGAAGACTTTCGAGTCCAACAACAACAACTTCTCTAAAAAACTTTCGAGTCCAATTTCCAACATTTTGATAGCTTTGTGAACGTCTGCTTCCAACGAAATTGAATATTTGAATGAACTTATCCTTTGAAGATTGTTAAACGATACGTTGAACTAATCCATTAATTGGTGTGTATTCAACCAGTCGATCATGAATGAGAAGGCAATATACCTGAGTATTCCTCTCACTTGGATCAGTTTGCTCTGTAGAAATTTTAATATCAATCGGTCCTGATTTTACAACCTCATTCTGGTATGAGATATCCAAAACAACAATTGGTGCCTTACTCATGAATTCTATGGGGGATAGAAGAGCCCGTGGTTCTCGATTGTAGTAGCTCTCTTGAAATTTTGTATACATATCATAAAAGACAGCAAACCGACAACTTTACATTCCATACATGATGCGTACCCTATGCCAATGTTGGATTTATATAACAATTCCAACTCCGGAATGCTTGTGGAAGGGTAGCTTCACTATTTACAATATTGAACATTTTAATTTCCGCACTTACGCTTAGAACGATGTAGGGCATATTCCAACCAACGTTATTTATAGCAATATTATGTACTTTTCCTTTAACTGTTTTATCATACATATCCTTAGTATTTTTTGTTAGCAAGAGAAGAAGTTCATGTTTGCAATTTAACAATACTTTCTTGTAGTCTCCAGCAAATCCCGTCAACATTTTTAAAGGTACAGAAAAGCTGAAATGACCTTCTGAAGGGATATCATCTCCACCACTCCACCCTGCATTGCGGTAAATAGCTCCTTCTTGTTGACCGACTAAGAGAAAATTCTTAATAGTTGTTGTAATACCAGTATAGCGTGTCCTATCCACTTCACATCCATTCAACTCATTTCTTATTTCGTCGACAAAATATTTGTAATACTTGTTCCTGTATTCGTATCAATAATTCTGCTAAGTATT
>VNJQ01004152.1:0-11453 GCA_008042515.1 Drosophila truncata
GAGCGACAACGCCAGAGCAGCGGAGGACAGAGTACGGCTGCCGAAGACAGCCGATCGAGAAGCCTTAATCGAGAAGTTAAGCGAGACGGACGTAACTAAAACAAGCTCCTCAAGCCGAGAGTAGAGCCAACACGCGCTAGGTCCGGGCCTCGGCACAGTCCCGTCCCGCAGCTCTTCCTACGGTGCGATAAAGGAGCCGCCCAGGCCGACGCGCCACACCAGGACGACGCGGCGAGACGCCGCAGGATTACGCCACTCATGGGGTCCGCCACCGTGAATAGGTTGGCCACCATGAAGACCGGTTAGGAGCATGACTGGTAAGCTGGCCCTCGGTGCCCGTTCCCCCTCGCGGGGAAAAATCCCATTGGCGTGGGAGTTTGGGACGAGCATCACCATTGTATATATATTAGGAGCATGATTATGTTTCGTTAAGTCGCGGTAGTATTTAATTATAAGCAACTTTATTACAGACACAATAAACAATATGTAATAACTCTGCAGTCGCAGCAATCTGCATTTATCGTAAATAAAGTACCAATTACCAAGTCAGCGCAATATGCATAAATACCCTAAAGTTTCATCAATAAAGTTAGTTAATGTTTTACCACAGAAGCATTACTCACTCATCAAAGGCTGTCGCCGTGTCTTCAGATCCTCATTCACCAACCAAACCAACACAAACCGTCCTCTTAGTTCAAAGTGCTAGTTGCGACAGCAGGCAATAGTTTATGTACTATCTGCCAGGCATCTAAGCCTCCTCATTAACAGATTTATTACATAATAAATTGTCAAACTCTCTTCGTAATGACGTCTTTCCTCATAGGGTTCCCATCACCCCATTTTTCCTCGTTTTGACCGTTACTCAACCGTTATCTTCTACCTACACCTTTCTGTTTGTCCTTACTCCTCGCTTTTGCAGGTATAAACAGTGGCGCTTTGTCCTGTCTCTATTTAATCGGTGGGTTGCAACCTTCTGCTTTCGTAAGAGAAAGCCCCTTATGTCCTCTTGAATTTGTTCTCTGAAATTGGTAAGTCCCTGGTAAGTTATTCTTAAAGTTCTAAGCCAGACATCGGTATATCTCGAGGAAGGTGGAATAAAATCTCTCCACCTGACTGTTCACTTCACTTTTTTGTGACGGGGGGTAATAATCGGGAACCTTTGGACACAGCAGGCCCCTTTCGTTATTGTTATCAGTGCCGTGAAGTAGTAGAGAACTTCAATCAGACTTTGGCTAAGGTAGCAGCAAGGAGTCAGTGATCTAATACAGCAGGCCATCCCGGGGAAAAAGAAATTTTCCAGGATTACAGTTTAATTTCGTTTGGATTTCTGTGAGCTCTTAGGTGCTCTGAATTTATTACCCTACACACCTAATCTTCATTTGCCAGTTCGATTACCAGTCTCTGTGTAATCCGAAGTTTATAAACAGAAAAGTCTTATCGGTAGTACTCTTGGAGAGATTGCAAATACGATTTGGAATTTTTATGTCAATTATGATTAATGATTTCAAGTATTTTTCGAAGGCGATTAACAAGGTTCGTACAGGATTCGGGGTTTCGCAAGCGTATTCAAGCTTGTCGGAGTCAAACACTAGTTGGTTCCTAAATACATCAATAGGGGTCTCCACATGGGTAATTAAATCGGATATGTCCTGAAGGGAACTGTGGATGATAGCAAGAAAGTCTGTTGCTGAATTTGAGGCAGTGTCGGTACTGCGTTGAGTGTCCAAAACTGACCGTTTTGTCAGTTTTAAAATACTCGCAGTGATGTCGCCCCGATAGTAATTTTATTTCTCATTACATTTCTGTTTTGAAAAAATATCTTTTATATCTAGAGCCGCGCAACTGCGCTGCCGAGAACGCCGGCAGCGGAGCGGCTACCTTATATAAGTTAACAAGTAACGGCGAAATATATTAAAAGCTTTGTACGACGGCGGACGGCTCACGAAGGTGTACTTCGGAAGCTGGTCGGGTCGGTGTTCTATGCGAGATAGGGTTATGATAAGTTCTCCCTTGCTTTGTCAATCTCTTGCTAGACGGACAGTCGAAGAATAAAGACACTTCTGGAACTCGAGTGTTTTACTAATAGCTGTGAACAACAATTAGAGGCTACGACCCAGCCATCGAATTATTCCAGCTATTGTGACCGATCGTGGCCACCACCTGGTCTCGATCTGCGCTCTGTGCCGCACCACGGTTACCGAGGCAATCACTACGTGAGTCTGTTGCCGGCTTCAACCTTCCGCAACACCTAACCTACAACCGCGTGAGCAGCAACGTGCACCTCCTGCAGCAACAATGCAGGCGGAGGACTCTTGCGGGCAACCACCTTGCCGCAACCATCCTAAATCATAGCTGGCGACGACCCCGACAAGATCTCCAAATCTGGAAGGCACGAGTGAAAATAAAGTTAATTTAAAGTCATCATCCTAGGACGGACTGTTCTAGGCAGCAGAGAATTCGACAAAGTCTCTATAGGAAAGAAACTTTTTATAGATTCATCTAAGTGAAACCTTTTTCCGAATTGCCAAAGGAAATTATATAAATTGCAATATAGAAAACATTTCTTATCAAATGTTTATTTTGGAAATCAGTGTTGGCATTAATATAAAGTAGATTCAATACAAGTTTTCCATAAAAAAATACGGCAGACGACTCTCGCTTGCTTATCTCCCAGTCCCGGTTTTGTTATCTAGTAAAATCTGACACGTGTGCAAGAATACAGTAAATATACGAACGCCTAGCTTAGTGCCCAGCTTGGCGAGCGCTCAATATGCTGTGAGCTTTTTCTTGTATTCTGCGCTCGTTTGCATTCGGGCTTTGTTGTTAGTTCGGGACTGCACTATACCTTGCCAACGGTTGTATGAGCGATTCGGAGTCTGAAGACTTAGCTGATCAACTGAGTAAACTTTCTTTAACAGAAGAGGCCGAACGGGAAAAACAGAAGCAACTGAGTATGGATCCGCAACAGCTACAGTCAGTAATGAATGGAGCGATATTGGCCGCATTAAAGGTGCAAAGAGAAGAGTTTGAAAAAAGATTGTAGGAAGTTACAGGTAAGTTGACCGCTTCGACATTATCCGCTTCTGAGATTGCATTATACTTGTCTGTTGCTTTAACCGGCAATGCGAGTTGTGATGAAGGCCTTGACGCAGTGAAATCACTACCAGAGTTTGATGGGTCACAGGGAAAATATGTTTCGTGGCGACAGGCAGCATTAGCTGCATATGAGTTGTTCAGAGGGTATAACGGTAGTTCTAGGCATTATCAGGCTGTTCTCATAATCCGCAACAAAGTTAGAGGATCGGCTGATTCTGTGCTTTACTCATTTAATACAGTCCTTAATTATGACGCTATTATTAGCCGCCTTGACTTTACCTATTCTGATAAGCGTCCATTACACTTGCTAAAGCAAGAGCTCACAACACTCAGGCAGAGACAAATGCCCATTTTACAGTTGTATGAGGAGGACTATGACCTATGAGGCTGACCATGCTCGATAAATGAATGATAAGCATAGGACTGATGCCCTGCGTGTCTTTATTTCTGGCCTAAAGAGAAACTTAACTGATGTGCTCTATGCTGCTCAGCCTAGGGACTTGCCCTCAGCCCTAGCTATGGCTCAAGAAATAGAGGCAAACCACGAGAAGCATGCCTTTACGACACAGTATGCCAAATCCATTGAAGAGAAAAGCAGGCCCAAAGTCGTCCATTACAAAAGATTTCCGAACTCAACAGTGAGCAGACGTTTAGAAAGGGAAAAGTCCATATTTTACTAGGGATCAATGTCAACGAGCCTTTGTTGACAATAGACCGTTCGAGAAAATGGACGTAGATCCAACGTCATCTAAGTTCCGTCAGTTGACAAACTTTCAACGCCCTCAGGGCTCTTCCATGCCACATGCGCTGGATGCACAACAACAGAGTGCACGGAGTAGACCGCCTAACTCTCAAAGAATGTCCGACTTCAAGCGCCAAAGAGTTAACCATCTGTTTGAAGAAAATCAGGATATTCAAGCTAAGGTTCGTTATGATCAAATTGCTAATGATGCAGTGGATGACATTGACGGGGAAGAGGAGACAGACTATGAAAGCGATGCCGTGCATTTTTTAGGGGTTCATTCCTGTTTACGTTCGTCCAGCGAACAGTAGCAGGGGAGCCACGGAAGTTTCTAGTGGATACGGGGGCTTCTAAAAGCTATATCAAGAAAGAGATAGGATTGCCGACTTCAGTTCCCGTCAAATCACCATTTATTGTCAAATCGCTTCATGGGTTTGAAAAAATAGAACGCAAATGTCTGTTTAATCTTTTTGGTGTAGACAGCCCTTTTTTCTTACTCCCCGGACTTAAAACATTTGACGGCATAATCGACCTTGATTTGTTAGCGCAAGTAGGTGCGAAAATTATTCTTAAGGGAAATTGTATTAGGTTTAATAGAGGAAGTGAGTATCTGCATTATCAAAAATGCGCTCAAGTTAATTTTACAAAGATTGAGGACATTGTTGTGCCCCCAAAAGTGCAAAAAGATTTTCAGCAGATGATGTGCATAAGCTCGGGAGCCTTTGCTGACCCCAATAAGAAATTGCCGTTCAAGACTAATGTTGTGGCCACTATTCGAACAGTGGGTAATGAGCCAGTTTACTCAAAACTTTACCCGTTTCCTATGGGTGCTTCTGATTTTGTCAATCGGGAGATCGAAGACCTACTCAGAAATGGCATAATTCGCCCATCTATGTCTCTGTTCAATAATCCTATATGGGTTGTTGGAAAAAAGGCAAAGAGTTGTTGATTTTAGAAAATTATGGAATGCCGTCCATAAATATGATGCTATCGAATCTCGGAAGGGCTAAGTTTTTTACCACCCTCGACCTTAAGTCCGGTTATCACCAGATTGAGCTTGTAAAATCAGACCGAGAGAAGACTTATTTTTCGGTTAATGGGGGCAAGTATGAGTTCTGCCGCCTACCGTTCGGACTGAAAAATGCATCAAGCATTTTTCAACGAGCCATAGATGATGTTTTACGGGATAAAATAAGAAGGATCTGTTACGTCTATGTGGACGACGTTATCGTCTTTTCAGAGACTGAAGAATCCCATGTTGTTCATATTGGACAGATTTTAAAGAGCCTGCAAGATGCCAATATGCGTGTGTCTAGGCAAAAGTCGCAATTTTTTAAAGAAAGTGTTGACTTCCTTGGATTTGTTGTCACAAAGAAGGGTATTAGGACAAGCCAAGACAAGGTCAAGGCTATCAAGGAGTTTAAAAAGCCGAGTAATTTGTTTGAGCTGAGATCGTTCTTAGGTTTAGCTAGATGCTAGATGCTTCATAAGGGATTTCGCTACAATAGCAGACCGTTGACTAATATTCTGAAAGGTGACTGTGGCAGAGTCAGCAAACATCGTTCAAAAGGCATTCCGCTAAACTTTGATAAGCCTCAGCTTAGCGCATTTGAAAAGCTTAGAAGCATCCTTGCATCAGAGGACGTTGTCCTTCATTATCCTGATTTTACCCAACCATTTGATTTGACGACCGATGCGTCATCCTTTGGCTTAGGTGCAGTTTTGTCTCAGGGAAACAGACCGATAACAATGATATCCAGAACGCTTAAAGATAGGGAATTGAATTATGCCACTAATGAACGGGAGTTACTAGCAATTATATGGGCGCTGGACAGTCCCCGGCACTACCTCTATGGAAAACGTGACATAAACATATTCACGGACCATCAGCCTCTTATATTTGCGGTATCTGACAAGAACCCGAATTCAAAACTTATGCGTTGGAAAGCCCGAATCGAAGAGAGCGGTGAATAGGGTTTATATAAGCCGGGAAAAGAAAACTGTGTGGCGGATGCATTATCGCGACAAGATATTCACGCTTTGCAGAGCTTAGCTGAGTCAGATCACGCCACTATTCACAGTGAAAAATTGTCAACATTTGTCATTGAGGCCACGGAAAAGCCACTTAATTGTTTCCAGAATCAAATCGTATTGGAAGAGGCATCCACGCCGAATAAACGACAATTTATGATGTTTCGTACTAAGACACGTCATCAAATTGATTTTACGGATTGGGAAACATTACTGGACGTAGTGAAAGACGCAGTAACGCCCAATGTAGTAAACGCCAGTGCTGCTTGATTATTATTTTCCAAAAATGGGTAAAATTCAAGATAGCCTTGTTCGACTCTTCCCGGCCACTAAGTTTTGGTTCTGCAAGTCTTGGGTGGCGGACGTTATCAAACCAGATGAACAGAGAGAAATTTTAGTTGTAGAGCATAACAGGGCTCATAGGGCTGCTCAAGAGAATGTAAAACAAGTGCTGCTTGATTATTATTTTCCAAAAATGGGTAAAATCGCAGCCGAAATCGTTCTAAACTGCAGGGTTTGTCAGAAGGCAAAATATAATAGACACCCGTTAAAGCAGGAATTTGGAGTTACCCCAATACCAACGGGTGTAGGAGAGTTGTTGCACATGGACATCTTTTCAACAGGGGGAACCCTTATAGAGATTGCTAGATGTCTCAAGTTGGAAAGGAAGATAGACGATATTACCCAACTATTCCTTCAGGCGACTATAGAGTATAACAGGTCTTTTCACTCTGTCACAAATAAAAAACCTGTTGACTCATATATCATTGTGCTGACCTGGCCCCGGATATAATCATGAACCTAAAGAAGGCACAGCAGGAGCTGTTAGCTCGCAATAATCCGACTCGCCAGAACAGAGTATTTGAGGCGGGTGACAGGGTTTTAGTTAAAGCCAACAAGAGATTAGGAGATAAGCTTAGCCCCCTGTATGTCGAGAATAGGGTCGATGCTGATATTGGGACAACGGTCCTAATTCAGGGGAGGGTGGTCCACAAGGACAACATACGATGAGCACAATCTAAAAATTGTTTCCTAGACTTACTGTTCTGACAGTGGCGGATACTTAAAACTCTGAAAAATCGGCTCGGCTCACACAACCGTGGTAAATAACATATTGAGTCTCGTTAAAATATAAATTTAAGATAAATGGATTGCTCTCACCCTTGCCAAAATAAATATTTTGCTTCATTTAAAGTTTACACTCATGATCCAAAGGCAATTCTGAAAAATGGTTTTACAGGGTTTACTATCTAGCAAGAAATCGCTAAAATTTGTACATTTATTATTAAGTTGGTATGGTAGTTAGTATGAAGTTTATACACCGGCCGGACCTTACACCTCAACGAAGACGTATTAGCATCAGATGAAGCTGAAGGCGACGCTCTCAGTTCAAGAAATGGCTCCGATCAACCAAATTGTAGCGCCCAAGCGTTAAAGCGAGAATTGGCCATCCACTTTGCGTCAACCTCAACGATTCCTCGTGCATACTCTCCACTGCAGCGGAACGCAACTGGACATCACCCACTTATTAAGTCTGCATTTTCATCTCTAAGCGAACGAAGAAAACCTGCAGCATAAACAGAGTTCCAAAGGCCACCTGCACCAGCATCAATCTCCTCGCATTCTGTGAGTTAAAGATAAAGAAGTATCAGGCCCGTTTAAAAGGCAGCTAAGCAGGGTCTCGATGGCGGTGACACAAAATGACACGGACATGGCTGAGCACGTCCATCTTTTGAAAAGGAGGAGAGTAGTTAACAAGTAACGGCGAAATATATTAAAAGCTTTGTACGACGCCGGACGGCTCACGAAGGTGTACTTCGGAAGCTGGTCGGGTCGGTGTTCTATGCGAGATAGGGTTATGATAAGTTCTCCCTTGCTTTGTCAATCTCTTGCTAGACGGACAGTCGAAGAATAAAGACACTTCTGGAACTCGAGTGTTTTACTAATCGCGGTGAACAACAATTAGAGTCTACGACCCAGCCATCGAAATATTCCAGCTATTGTGACCGATCGTGGCCACCACCTGGTCTCGATCTGCGCTCTGTGCCGTACCACGGTTACCGAGGCAATCACTACGTGACTCTGTTGCCGGCATCAACCTTCCGCAACACCTAACCTACAACCGCGTGGGCAGCAACGTGCCACGGGGTGCACCTCCTGCAGCAACGGTGCAGGCGGAGGACTCTTGCGGGCAACCACCTTGCGCAACCATCCTAAATCATAGCTTATATATGTGCTCCTCGTTGCTGGGTAGCTTAAGAGAGTTGTATGTACATATAAGTGGGAACGCTGACTTCTGCATTTATATTTGTCAAGGCAGAGCTCGGGTGATCGTGTTACGGTCAGTTCGAACCATTCACTGCAACATCGTGTTAGAGTGTGTATCCCTTAAGTACTCTTGGTACAGTGGGTTTTGGTTATTTAATATTCTTATCTTGAAAGTTAGTGTCAAATATAAAGAAATTGGAAGAAAGTTTTGTTTTTTTTTAATCAGAAATAATTGGTATAATGTTTTTAATTTATTTTTGGTATACAGTATTATAAGCTATTTGGTTGATCAGACCATTATTTATTTAGTTGAAAACTATAAATGACAATTTTTAACCTATTTTTATGAACGAATTGTTTTTAATTTCTGTCATCAGAGATTATGATATTACTTCTTTCTCCGATGTCTTTTACAGTGTAGGGCCCTGTATATTTGAAATCTAACTTATGTCTAGTTTCGTTTTTAGGCAAAACTAGGTCTTCTATGTTGAGATCATCATCTCTAGATTTCCTATCATACAAATCCTTATTTTTAGACTTATTGTCTTCTATCATTATTTTAGCACTTTTACAAGCTATTTCTAGTCTGTACTTAGATTCCTTAACGGAGTCATCTATGTTGTAGAGTGGATTTATTAAAAAAACGAAGGAAGCTAACTTCGGCTTACCGAAGTTTATATACCCTTGCAGATTACAATTGAGCTATGTAACTAAAAACGAAATTCTAAGATAACATTAAATGGCCGAATCTAAAATTTGATGAAAATATGTTGAGAAACAATCGAGTTATAATTTTGTTCTATTATTTCGCTGACATTCCTATGGCAGCTACATAATATAGTCCTCAAATTTTCATGAAGTTTAAATAAAAATTCTGGAATAATATTAAGTGGCCAAATCTAAAGTTTGATGAAAATATGTTGAGCAACAGCGAAGTTATGATTTTTTCTATTATTTTCTTGATTGTTCCTATGGCAGGTTTTCGTCATATTTTCATGAAATTTAAATCAAAATTCTGGAATAATATTAAGTGGCCAAATCCAAAGTTTGATGAAAATATGTTGAGTTATGTTTTTTTCTATTATTTCCCTGATTGTTCCTATATCAGCTATAGGATATAGTCATCCGATGTTCATAAAATTTAAATCGAAGTTTTGGAATAATAATAAATGACCAAATCTAAAGTTTAATGGAAACATGTTAAAAAACAGCGAAGTTATAATTTTTTTCTACAATTTTGCCGATTGTTCCTACTGTTCCCAATTTTTCCTATGGCAGCTATAAGATATAGTCGTCCGATTTTCATAAAATTTAATACGAAATTCTGAAACAATAATAAATGGCCAAATATTAAATTTGGTGATTATATGTTAAAAAACTAACAAAGTTAAATTTTTTTCCAACAATTTTTTCGATAGTTCCTATGGCAGCTATATGATATAGTCGTCCGATCTGGCCCGTTCCGACTTATTTATTTATTTATTTTTTTGTAATAATCAGATAATGTTTATTTAAAACTGTCCTTTATGGCCAGTGTTAGGATGTCCAGGGAAGGCCCAAGGGATGGTCCAACGCAGTTTTTTTGACTGCGCGCTGTTGTCCGTTCCGACTTATGCAGGAGTGAGATCATATAGAAGACTACCTGAAAAGTTTCAAAACTGAGGGACTAGTTTGCGTATAATCGGACAGACGGACAGACAGACAGACGGACTGACGGACATGGCTATATCGACTCGGCTGTTGATCCTGATCAAGAATATATATACTTTATAGGGTCGGTAATGTCTCCTTCACTGCTTTGCAAACTTCTGACTGAAATTATAATACCCTGCAAGGGTATAATGAATTGGTAAGTTTAATTATGTGCCATAGAGGGTGTATATTCTGTTCCCATGTCCGTCATGAACCTTTTCACTGGACCGTACTTCAGAATAAATTCTTCAAAAATAGCTTTAGCTACTGTTTTTGCATTTTTATTTGGTATTGTTATGGCTACAAAATATTTAGTCAAATCGCATATGAGTGTTAGTGCGTATCGTGGAGCGATTGTATACACAATTACTCTATCGAAAGCTCTTTGTTGAGTTTCGGTTATGGTTAATGGGGTCTTAGTATGTTTAGTCGTTTTAGACTTTTGGCATTTATAACATTTTCTTATGTACTCTTTTAGGTCTTTCGACATATTTTTTCAATAATAGTGTCTCTGGACCTTGGCCATGGTTTTTGTAATGTCTAAATGACCTCCTTGTATTGGATCATCATGGAATGTAGACAATAATGCTTCCTTTTCTTAACTATTTTTTATTACTGTCACCGGTCAATGTTCTCCCCACGGTGCCAGTGTTATTACCAGCCTGCTTTTCAAGCCTTTGACCTAAATCAAGGGTGCCATTAGAATAAAAATCGCTGGTGTCAGAGATAGTGACTGCGTTGAGCCGCTTAAAGTCAATTATCATTGGGTTTTGTTTTTTTTTTGGAACAACCCACACCGGGGAATTTTATGGGCTCTTGGAACGTATTATTATTTCCTCACGCAGGAGCTCGTTGACCTAGTGTAGTATGTGCATATATTTTAGCAACATTAAGTTGCACTAAATAAATAAATAAGCTCAAGTGGACGTGAAATAGGATCACCCACTTATGCCTAGACGCTAAGTCAGCATTCCCACACTGACCGCGATCACCCAGTTATGCTTCACGTTCAGCCAGAGCTCTCACGCTGACCGCGTGCTAAGTCCACCAAATTATTTGAATAAAAGATTAATAACCATTTGACTACACATGAGCACGTGACGTGCTAATATCTTTTGACTTTTCAACACCTTTAACTTAATCAAAGATCTCGCATGGATACGGTAGACTTTAAATCAGTTTTCACACTAGATCTTCAAGGTGATTTGGCCGCTTTTCGATTTTTGTTACTTTTCCTTTTAAAAAAATAAAAAAATTTTAACACTATATATTGCTACTGTAACGTCGAATAGATGTATTCTTCGTTTTTCGAAAATCAAAAAAACAAAATTAGTCAACAGTCGAATGTATCGACTTATTAGACCAGGGAAGGGCACGAAATCTAACGGACCGAGCAGCAGCTCGGCCTGACAAAAATTGCAACAACAACCACCATTGTAGCGATCTGTCGCTGCCACGAGCCAGACAGAATGTGCGAGCGAAAGAAGTACACTGTCAAAAACAGTTTTAGTGCTTTCAATTCCTTTATCCATTTTACAGAAAATGACTAAGGAAAACTTCCAAACTTTTTGGCTGTGCAGAAGTCGACGACAAATGCCCAATTCCCTTTAAAATTGTTTTTGTT
>VNJQ01004154.1:0-134602 GCA_008042515.1 Drosophila truncata
AGAAAAAAATAAAAAAATTCATAACTTCGCTGTTTTTTAACATATTTTCATCAAATTTGAGATTTGGCCATTTAATATTCTTTCAGAATTTTAGTTTTAATTTCATGAAAATCGGCCGACTATATCCTATAGCTGCCATAGGAACAATCAGGGTAATAATAAAAAATTCAGAGTTTCGCTATTTCTCAAAATATTTTAATCAAATTTGGGAATTGACCACTTATTATTATTTCAGAATTTTGACTTTAATTTTATAGTTCAATTGCAATCTGCAAGGGTATATAAACTTCGGCGAACCGAAGTTAGCTTCCTTTCTTGTTTTTATTATAAATATATTAAATGCTTTACTTATATTCTTTTTAGGGGTCTTCCCATGCGTTTACTTACTGCCTTTTGGTGGATCTTTGCCCTGCTCATCTCCCAGACTTACATAGCCAAGTTGGCGGCTTTTATTACCTCTTCCAAAATTGCCGGCAATATTGGCTCTCTACACGATCTCGTTGACCAAAATAAAGTGCAGTTTGGCACCATCCGCGGTGGAGCCACTTCGGTGTACTTCTCAGAGTCCAATGACACGGAGAACCGAATGGCCTGGAATAAAATGTTGTCCTTCAAGCCGGACGCCTTTACCAAGAACAATGAGGAGGGTGTGGATCGCGTGAAGCTAAGCAGAGGCACTTATGCCTTCCTGATGGAAACCACAAATCTGCAGTACTATGTGCAGCGTAATTGTGAGCTCACCCAGATTGGAGAAAGTTTTGGAGAAAAGCACTATGGCATAGCGGTTCCACTGAGTAAGAATTAAAAGACACAAAATGCTGATAAAATGTTCTAGTTTTAAATATATAGATTAACTTTTTTTCCTTACCCCTTTCAGATGCCAACTTTCGTTCCAATCTCAGTGTGGGAATCCTAAAACTCAGTGAGACTGGCGTTCTATACAATCTACGCAACAAATGGTTCAATAGCAACGAGAGCACCTGTGACTCGGATGCCTCCACCGTGGATGATGGCCAGTTCGATATGGATTCGGTGGGTGGGCTGTTCGTCGTTCTCATTGTGGGCGTGATTATTGCATTTGTGATTGGCGTGGGCGAGTTCCTCTGGCATGTTCATCGCATAGCAGTGAAGGAGAAGGTTACTCAAAGGCTACACATCAACAGGCGTGCAATTTAGTAATCGGCAAAATTGATTTCAGATACCAACCATGCTGGCCCTAAAGGCAGAGTTTCACTTTCTCATCCGCTTCTGGCTGACCAAGAAGCCTCTGCATACCTATCGCCAGAGCCGGGACTCGACCTCGACGGGCTACTCCTCTTTGGAGCAGATATCGAGTGCATCCAGTGCCAAGAAGAGGAAAAAGACACATAGGAGAACGGACTAGGGGAGCGGAAAGGCTTGTGAACATTCAAAAAATTATGTTTAGTTTAGAATAAGGATATTTGTATAACAATAATTGAAAAGAAACGATTACGAATTACAGTTAAAAGAGTTTTGTAGTTTAAAGTTTTAATGGAAGGGAATTTTAACTTATAGAAATTCCCATTTAATTTCATTTAAAAGTAAGTGTAATTTATTGTTAAGGCAGTCCTTTCGGACTTTAGAAAAATTGCCTCAGCGTATAAGATCAAAGATCCTCACGCTGGGCGAGATATTGGCTAAAGTTTTCAACTAGCAATAATCGCAGCTCAGTTAGGACTTCATGGCTTGCGATATTGCCACTGCACAAGGTTAATGTTGATATATATTTAAACTCCAAGTCCTTAAGTTTATAAGGTTAGAAACCCTTGAGAATTATAGGTTCAAGTCCTTTACTATATGTTCCTAGAATCATTAAAGCTTAGGGGTGGTTAAAGGAAGTTTTAAATTTAAGAAAGCTGACAAAACCAGTTGCAAGGAATCATCCCTTAATTTAAAAAAATTGCTTGAATCACAACCCGGTTTTTTGCAAAACTCCATCATCTTGCTTCCCCTAGCTATCGAATTTTACGACCTCACAGCAGCTCCTGGTTTCCTCCTGGTTCTATGATGACGAGTTCTGCCCGCATCCGAATCACAGTTTCGAGTCCAACATAAAATCAGACTGAATTGAATTGGGATTCGGTGCAGCAGTGAAAGGGTCAAGTGTCTGGGGCTCTGCGTTCTGGCCAGAAATACTTGGATTATGCGAGTTAAACCGCTTGCCCGCAGTGCGGCCAAATTGTAAGCGGCTTTAATTCGACCATCGACCATCGACCGAGTTTGCCTTTAAGTTAAGTGCCACTCGACACATCAACATTCCACCTCAGACAGTCCTCGCGCCCTCTACGCATTCTCTTTGGTAATTCCAGGAGCCAGGATTCAGCAGACAGGAGCCAAGAGCCTGAACGCAACTGAAAACAGCCGATTAACAAAGGACTCCGTTGACCTGCCAAATGGCCATGGCTTGTATGGCGCTTTGTAATTTAAATGGCTCTTTTATGGTGGCGTCCATAAAATGTACAAATAAGGGTTAATTATGTCTCGGCAGTTGACGCCAAGCGTCATGCCGACATAAGATGCCAAAATTTGTGGGCGGTAATTGGCTAGCGGGAATTTTAATGAGTGCAAATAAAAGGTTTTCCCTCGTTTAAAATTAAAGATTATGCAAAATAGGGAAATCTGTTATCGTAAATGGATGGGGATTGTGATCTTAGTTTAATGTTTTTTATATTTTTCCTTGACAGCCTATATATAGTGTAAAAATAATCTAAAATTTTATAATCACATTCTTTAAACATTTATTTTTATGAATATATTAAGCGTAGCTTCTGATACTACGAAGGTGTATTTTTGAAATCCTTGTAAAAGGTATCTTACATATTGCATTAAATTTTATGTGCAACCAAATTCAATTCTTAAATTTTGTAGAATAGTTTTTGACCCTTTTTATTAAAATGTTTTTAAGGGTATTGAATTCCCTTGAATTTTAATTAGAAAAGAATTTTGTAGCAAAGTTTTTTCAATTCTTTTGAGGCATTTAAAATTTCTAGAATTTTATATGGCACCCAAGTTTGTTTCTTTAAAAGTTTTACTGATTCAAATAATTATTAAGTTACCATAATAATAATCTTTAAATTTTGTTCTCTCGGCACATCTTTATTTTATTAAAAAAGGTAAACTATTACGTCACTAAATTTATATTAGTATTTATTCAAACTATGTCTAAATGTCAAATAATTATTAATACACTTTAAGTTCTAGTTAATTTTTTATTTCAAAAATCAGCCAAATAAAATATCCCAAATTAGTCTGCCTCATTTTGTTGAGCTTATCACAGGACTGGCTAACAAATCATTTAAAATCACACAACTTACTTATCCCAGCGAAGGAGTGACAGGACTACGAGCCTATTAACCCTTGTCAGCAACGCCCCCCGGCAACAATATCCTAAACGGATGTTGGCCATATCAACACCAAAAAACACAAACTTCAACACGGAAAACAAAGCTCCCTGGAAAAAAAAGGAAAAACAAAGCAAAAAAAAAAAAAAAAGAAAAACCCCATAAAGAACAGACTCACTCGATTGCCTCATCGACGAACCGGAAACAATTGACTCGATTACACGGCAAACAAAAACAAGTTGCCAACATAAACATGACAGACCAATAAAGGCAAGGGAAAAAAAAGGGCAACAGGACAGAAAAAACCATTGCCACATAACAACATTGTGGCAAGTGCAAAGAGTGCGTGTGAATATATGTATATTCCGGCCGGAGGGCTGGGGGTCACGGATTGGGTTGAATCTGGGTCGAGTTCAGTTTAGTTTCCGGAATCTCTTTCCCACTTGCTTTGCCCCCAGTTGCTTTTGGGTCATTTTTTTTGACAGGTTTTTCTGCTTGTTTTGATTTAAATAAATGCGTTTGACTCCTATTTGATTTCATTGGTCGAGTTGTTCCAGCTGCTGTGAAGGCTTAAACCGCATTGTTCAGACTCTGTTATTGTTATTTATGCCACAATTCTCACTTTTTTGTTTTGCTTTGTAAAGCGATTCTAAAAAACCACAAATTGTTTTATTGTCTGCTGTTTTTTTTTCGTCAACGAGAATAAAATTTTAATTGGTATTTATTGGGGCAGCATGCATATTGCAATTGTCGATAACTCTACTTCGTGTTGTGTTTGTGATTGGTGGTGACTCAGCTGAAGTGGGCTAGATTAAGTTGGGTTTTCGAGTTTAGGATGGAAGCCGAGCATTCAAAGACAATAAATGTAAGTGGTTTTGTTTAATTATCTTATTTTAAACTAAGAATTGGTGATTTAAATTAATAAATCAATTAATTTAAAGTGTTTTAATGAGCTTAAAATGATATAAACAGAAATATTTCTTTAATATTAAAGAAAACAAATATAAAATAAATAAATAATGGTAAATTTTAGTAAATAAATAAATTTAAAGTGTCTTAATGAGCTTAATATTAGATAAGCAGACACATTTCTTTAATAATACAGAAAATAAATAAATAAATACGAATGTCACTTGGTAAATTAATTAATTAAGACACTTCACATTTAATAAATATTCGGAGACGTGTCATATACACAACATATCCATTTAATATGAACAACCTCCCACTTGTATTGGATGTTTGCAATTTTTGTTGAGATTTCATAACCAGCAATTTGCAAATGCAGTGCCGCAGAGTCGAGATCAATCCATACAGAATGCATTTTAAACAACAAGTTGCCGGGCCGAGGCAGCCACAACGCTCACGATAATTATTGCCCGGGGAATGGGGATGTGCAGCAGGAGCAGGAGCAGCACCAGCACCAGCATCAGCATCAGGACATGGTTGTGGAGGCCGGGAAAAAGGGAGTCAATATGTTGGCTTGTATTTTCGTTGGCAACACGCGCGACGATGACGACCAGGCCGGAGACTGTATAGGCTGTGAGTTGAAAATTTCGGGAAATTCAACCGGCTAACCAGCAGAAAGCAAGCTGGCAAATAAAAGCAGCACCAAAACACGAAGTTGGGAAGAGCAAGAGGAGAGAGCCAGGAGCGGGGTTTTCGGAAAGCTAGGGCAAGAGGCATGGTATACTTGCACCAAAAGAAATAAATAAGAATAATCATGTAGAGATCTTATTATAATATTTATAAAAATATATCTAAGAAATTTATTAAAAATCTAAATACATTTAATATTGTAGAATTTATATTTTAGAATATAAATCGAATTGCAAAATATATTTCCTTGACAAATATTTTCCCTGTGTGGGAAAGACGAAGCTGATGCAGCTGAGGCTCCCGACCAGAGGTTCAAATTCAATATGGCGGAACAGAGGAAGTGCAGCCGACACAGCGGGGCATCAGAGCGGGCAGGGGCCACCGGAGGGAGGGAGGGAGGGCGACGTGCTCGCATTGAACCAACAGCTTGTGGCGTCAATTTGCGGACATTATTGTTTCAGGACTGCCAACTGCGTAGCGGGAAACGAGGCCTAAGCAAAGCCGGCCGAAAACTCACCGCAATCATGGGATAACAGCTTTCCGGGCATCGGCACCTATTGTTTTTCGATGCAGCTGCATTAAAAACAACAACAACAGCAGCAGCAGCCTCTCCGCACGGCACGGTCAGCAGGTGTTGCTATCTAATTTTTGATTATTTTTGCGATTTGTGCGAAAAATTAATTGCGGCCGCTGGTATTATTGTTTGCCTTTGCCGTGCTTTTGCTATCATTTTTCATTTCATTCAAAGATCACACATTTTGTGAAGAGTATTCCTGTTCGATTCGAAGCTGAAATAATTAAGCCGTAATGAATGCTTCGTTGGTCGAATTATTGCACATGCACAAGATTTGTCAAACCATTTGGAATTTTCGGTAGAAATAGCAAAAATGTGCAAAAGTTAAGTAAAATTTCAGAATTTAATTAATATCTTTTTCAAGATATAATTTGATGTTGAAATAGCAATAACTTATTAGATTAAGTTTTTGAAATAATATTAAAGCTTTTAAGGCCGTATAGAAAACTGCGCTTGGTATGATAAAGTTTAAAAATGAATTAAATATCAATTATAATTTTCTACAAAAACCTTTAAGCTACAGTAAGACTATTGAATATTGATTATAGATTTATTTGAAATTGAATTTAGGTCAAAAAACATATTTTTAGCTCATTTTTATGAAAATTTATACAAAAACACCACTTCTTTCTGATTATTCCTATGAAAACCATATAAAATCGTGGTCGGATTTGAATAAAATTTGTTTCAAGAATATCATAAACTTAAAGCAATTAATTATGTATATTATTTTCTTAAATTTAAGTGGTAAAAAAACTATAAAAATATTATTTTAGCTTTAAAATTGGCTAGATTTATAAAATCCCTATTTCAGCCGACAGCTGAGGTTAATTAGGAATATATAAACTTTTTGACCTCTTGTTATAATTCATAATAAAGCATTATTAACAATTATACAAATTTATTGACTCTTCAGTGGGTAAGACCATATTGCACAACTCTTTGAATCCAGTCCACATAGTGATGTACCCTGGTGTAGACCCCCGGACCCATGCAAGTCGGTACCCCATAGCTAACGACGCCGAATTGAACGTACCGTGGAGTGCCATCGATGTTCACCGTATGCACCAGCGGACCTCCTGAATCTCCCAGGCAGGTATCGCCACTGCGGTGGGCGGCACAGATCTGTCCAGGACCCAGCTGAAGTCCCATTTGTTCGTAACACCTGTTGGCATCTATATCCTCCAACTCAAGCATTTGCAACACCGCGGATGTCCGACTATTTGCCGTAGTGCCCCATCCTGTTACCGTGTAGGAGCTGACATGTGGCACCTTTGAGCTATCCGTGAGGATGCAGACCGGCCTGATGTTTGCTGTCGGTGTATACTTATGAGAAATGTATTGGAGAGAAGGTTACCATTAACCCACCATTGAACTCCACATCTCGATCGAGCCGCAGCACCCCGATGTCGTTATCATGCGCAGTTTTACTGTAGAGACGGTTCCTAATGGCCAAGGTCACTCTGTAGACTGTAGAGCTGTCGGCCCTGGATTCCGTATAGTACTCCCCCAGGCGCACAGTGCTAAGGTGATATTTATACACGTGAAAAGAGCATAATATATTAAAATATTCGAAATACTTACAGAACTTCCGAATTCACAATGCAGTGAGCAGCAGTCATAACAAATCCTATTAAGGGAAAGAGTAGTTAGTCGATCCGATCAAACAAAATTAGCAAAAATCTTACGTCTGTGAATAAGGGATCCACCGCAAGTGAAATCATTTTCGTGTCGATAGAGGTAGGCCATCCAAGGAAAGGCTCCGTGTATGGCATCATCACCTCCAATTATTTTGTCCGAAACACCTGAGAGGCCGCATTCTGGCTCCAGAAACTGCGCCAGTGCGTTCTGTGGGATGAGCAATCCCACGAAAGTCGCAAAAATCAAAATCAGAGAGCACCTCATCTCTGCTCGCCGCCAGACACGCACTAACTGATAGTACCACAGTCGCATTTATTTTAATAGACAACCGAGAGCGGCGGCTTATCGCTGTTTAATGCAATACTTTTCGATTATTTGTTTATTTTTTATTGTTGGATTTTATATTTCTTGGAATTTATATATTTTTATTTTATTTCACGAAAGCCATGTAGTACACCGATGGCAAAACAAATCCGTACAAGAAAAAATCAGAATATTATATAGTTAATCTTTTTTGTTTTTCTTTTTAAATTGTTCTTAGAAAAACTTGAGATTATGCTGGCACCTTTCCTGAAATGGAATTAATTCTCAGAAGATAATATGGACAATACCAGAAATGTATGTATTTGACAAATCAACGAAAAGTCATTGCCAAGTTCCTTTTATGTCATCTCGTCAGGAATTCTAGAAATCGCCAGATGATTGCTGTAAATAGAAAAGTTTTAAATTGTCAATACATGTGACTGATATTTTCACATTAACCAATAAATATTTCGTTTCTCACCCAATGTTAGAAATTTAAAACATTTCTGGGTCTTTATTTTTATAGAATTGTTATTTATTCTATAATGGTTTATTTTCCTGATTTACAACCCTTTAAAATCTTTAAGCTAATATCAAAGTTTACATTGTAGTTTAAAGCTTAGTTCCATAAGCTGGTATCATAGTTTCCATAAATTTTCCGCTCTCAGTTTTGCTTTAATTAAAAGCCAAATATTTACAATTCAATTAAGCCTAAAACATGATTACATACACAGCAAAATCCAAATTAATTTCTGCATAACAAATTAATGCCATGCCTTGCATAGAGGCTTGCTGCCGGTGCATACTAAAGTTTTGGCCAAAAGAGAACTAAATTAAGGTGACTATTAAATTTAATATTTTATTAAATTAAAGTGTAAGGTAAAAGTTACTCTTAAGAGTCTAGCTTCTTAGAAGCGTTCTCAGTTGGCCAAGCTCGGTTGAAAGGGATTTTTTTGTTAGCAGAAATTTCCCCGCAGTTGGCTGAATGAGAGCTGTGGTGAGTTAATCCAAACTAACGTTGCTATGCAGCAATTTTCTAAGAAATAAGCTCAAAATTAATAAGACATCATTTATTTATTTCGTTTCAGATTTGAGTACCCCAAATTTAATTTAATATCGTTTAAATTATGAATAAAATATTACAAATATTTATACATTTTAATTTGTTTCAACTTGTTTAAATATTTAGCTAATTCGTCAGTTATTTTTTGAATCTAGAAAATATTATTAATACTTACAAATTAGTTATGGTCTTAAAAAATTGATTAAAACGTTTTATTATTTATTTTTTGTATCTTTATTATTTTAAAATAATTTTGATCTTAAAAAAAAACTTTTAAAAAAATGTTTAAAGTAAAATTTCCATAATTAATCAAAAATTGATCCAAAAGTTGAGGAACCCAGCTGTTAAGCTTCCCGAACAAGACAAATACGCAATAGAAGCAGTGAAATTATGAAAGTCCCCACAGAAAGTTAGACAATTTCCTTACTGAGATATGAGAGAGAAGGAAAAGAAAGAAAAGCCGAAGACATAATACGAACGTGAAAATATAAACGCCTACAAGGACATGTGATAGGCTGTTTCCGTTAAATAATAAATAAGTATGCGAAAGGCGCAGTAAAGACGCTGATAAGTAGGCTGTGGAAAGTGTGGTGGGAAAAACAAACGTGGGATATATGACTTTTCAAGGAATCAGCCAGTGGAAAGGACTTAAGCCGAATATACTCTTATTATTATTTGATTGATTATTATTATTATTTTATTGACCGCTTGAGATTTGTTATTTCTTAAAATGTTGGTTATTAAATCAAAATATAAAAAATGGTTATTGTAGGTATTGTTTTTTATATCAACAATTGTTTTATTTGCTTAATATATTGTTTAGCGGTTGTTTTCCATCAAATATCATTTTTTCCATTGACACCATGAAAATAGTAAATTAATGTAAAAGTTCTTCTGCTTTAACGGTGTTAAAAAAAAGACATATACATATTTGTCAATAAAAAAAATATATGCATTAAATTTTATTCTTCAAATTATTTTGTGCCTTCTTTTGGATTTAAAAATTTTAAATTGCCGACATTTGTGTTGTTGTTAAATGAAAGCTTATTTATATTTTATAACAGGTTAAGGTTAATAATAATATTTTTAATAAAATATCTTTTATATTATTCGTTTTATTAAACGTGTCAATCAAAAACTTAAACACTTTTAAGCCTAATGAATAAGAAAAGTCTCACTCTGCTTGGTTAGCTAATGCGAAGTAACGCCAGTAGTAATGCGATAGGGTTAAGTAAGTCCTCCTCTGTGAATCAAGATCCCTCCCGTCACGCATATTGCGTTGCAGCTCACCATTATGCTCGCGTCTGTTATTAGCCTGGATGTAATGCCCGCAAAGTGCATGCTTCTGACTTTGCTGCATTCGTTTCAAAGTCATTAGGCGGCCACCTCGCCCACAGATACAAAGCCCCATGCAAATATGCATGCGGGACACGGGACACGGTAGCTGGAGAGCTGGAGAGCTGGGAACTGGGAGCCGAGAGCCGAGAGCGTGGTCATTATGCGGCTGAATATTTTCCACATTTCATGGCTCAAGTGCTTATTTGAACTCGGGCCAGGGGTCGCGACCGAGGGCGCCTTCAACTAGCAGTTGGAGTTTTCAGTTTTGAGTTTGTTTTCCGCCTTTCCGTTTTTTGCGCTACCTCGAGCAATTCAGGAGAAGCACTTAAAAATCGACACGGTATGCAGTTATTTGTTATTTGCCGTTTGCGAAAATTGCTTACTTGAAGCGGCCACCACCTCACCTCATTCAGATATATACGTATATATCTCTGATTTTCAATCAGCCTAATGACAGAGACGGTTGGAATTTGCTTTTTAATTAAAAGAAAATACCATTCAACATTGTCCAAGAGTGCAGAGACACTCGAAAAACTCGAAAGCAGAACTACTCGCAACACAGGACTTGGAGCAAAGAAAGACTCAGGTCTGATAAAAGGAGAGGCAGAGTCATAATAACAATAATAAACAAGTTTGCCACTTCATTTTGAATGGTCCGGCGATGTCCTGATAGCTACTTAGTGCCAATATTAAAATCCGACCACAAAGCCAATGGCAGCTTGCTGTCCAAATAGATAAACAACAACATCAATAAAAACAACAGCAGTTGGAAAAAGCTACTGCAGCAGAAGTAGCAGCAGCAGAAAGCAAGTTAATCAGCATTTATGGAAGATTTTCCAAACTTTTACTGCACGGCAGAGTAAGGTATAGCTGTGAAGGGGTATTCCTGAAGTATGGAATTGGTTGAGAATTTTTTAAATAGTGTTTGTTTATTATTTATTTTAAAACTGAATGGATATAATATATCACCTTATTTTTTTTAATAATATTATTTATTTGAATAGTATTTTTATAATTTTTAAATAATATTAAAATTTATCTTAGGTAACAATTTAAATATTATTAAAATAAATATCAAAAAGTATGGTAAATATTATTAAAAAAAATGAAAGATTCATTCAATTACCGTCATAATCTTTGGTATTTCTCAATATATTTTTACTATTAGCTGTTTAAAAATACAACTTTTATTTTCCCTTTTTAATTATATTTCATAAATCTTATTTAGCGAAAATTTCTGACCAGCTCTTGTGTCAAAAGTCTGTTGACAAAAATGATGTTTGTCATCTGGCAGATAGTCCAGTCATGATTTATAAGTATTTTATTTATTGAAGCTACTTTTAAAGTAGACAACACTTTTTAATGTTTATACCTTTTTGTTTTGTCGTTAAAATTTATTGAAATATTTTTAACTTCTCTCTTAGTGACAAAGTTTATTTGATTGCGGAACTATATTTAAATTTCTGTTAAGCTCATTTTTATTTAGTTTTCTTTATAAAACTACCTTTAAAAATGAATGTAAGAGTCTCCGCCTTTCGCCTTTACAATTATTATTTTCCCAACTTTTCGTTGCCCATCCATTTTTTAGGAAGTAAATAATTTCATATTTTTATGCTGAAGCATTTATTTGCTTAGCTGGCTGGCTGGATGGCTGGATGGCTGGCAGTAATCTGCTAAAAGAATCTGCCAGTCGATGTTGGTTCCTAGACCATTGCAACCTTCTCCTCGGCCACTCGAGGTAATGACACTTTATGTGGCCAACTCTGGAGTGGTTTTGGAGTCCACCAGTCGGCAGACAGCCGAAATGCCAGTCTGCCAAAACACCAGTCAGCCGGCTTGTGTCCTGCTGCCTTAGTTTGGTGTCTGTGTAATGTGCTTTATACCCCTTGGCTGTGGTTAGTTTTTCGAACCAAAGGCGTAAGCTCCAAGAGCGCTTATGTCTGAGATGGCTCTTCAGAGTTGTGTGTGTTTTTTTTTAACCTTTTTGCTATGGGTTTATAATACGAACTTGGCATATATATAAGCCGGAATCGGTGGAAAGGCGATTTGGTTTTGATTATATTGAGTACTCCAGCTTAAGAGTCTTGTGTTTGAAGCGTAAACTTTATAAAATAATTTATTGATTGGTGTCATTTTGGGAATTTATTAATATTTAACTCTAAAACTTACATTGTAGTTTATACGATATTTATAATTATTTATCTCATTTACCTCATTTTTTTCTTTTTGTTTTTACCCTCCTAAAGCCTTACTTTATTAGCCCGATGCTCAAGCCATTAGGCCCTATCATTTGCATCTAAGTAGCTCCCTCGAAGTGGGTGAGGCGTGTCCGGCCTTTACAATTTTAAACACTTCCGCCGCACAATGCTTGAGGAAAGTAAATTAAAAAATTTAACTCCAACCATTTGTTGTCCGCACGTGAAAGTTTCCCATTCGGTTGTCTGTCTGAGCAATAAACAGGAAAAAATTTACGCGCTGCTAACATGCAACTTGTGGCTTGTAACTGGCAACTTGAGTCAAGGTTTTCTTGGGCCACCCACCCATTCCCCATTCCCCAGGTCCCTGGGTTAATGCAATTCCATCTCCTCCCACTCATCCAGGAGAATGCATAAAACTTGCAGCTGGAATTTTCTGCTTGTGCGGGGGAGCCATCCCCTCGAGCGATTCCATATTATAGTTCCACTCGAGCAACTTTGTAATTGAAATCAAAGTGTGTAAGCTCGAGTGTGAGCTCGAAATCAAAACCTAATGCTACACACATGAACACTTCGAAAGCCAAACCCTTCCATCTGCCATTTTGCCCTCTATTCCTATTCAGCCATGAGACAAAGGCGTCGATATGCCAGCATTCGGAAAACTTGGTCATTTATTTTGATTAAAGTTGGCCAACAATTAAACAATCTGTAACTGAAACGGTTTCGAGAATTGCCGAGAACTGTTTGCCAACTGTTAGCCATTGACTATTCACCTCGTCTTCATTCACATTTCACGTGATTGGGTTTCTTCTCTCTGTGAAAACAATTGCCAAAAAGGGTGACCTGGGTGTGTGACTTTTTGTCCAAGTTTTCCATTGATTCACAAATTCTCAGTGTTCACTGAGTTTGTCTATTGTGAAATATAAAACAGTACAAGTTTTAGGGAAATATTTGTGGCAACGTGTTGCCATAGAATAATAGAATTATTTGACTTGTAAAATAAATAATTTCATTTCCTTTTATTAAATTCTTTTTATTTTACTTAAAAATAAATTGATTTGCAAACTTTCACTATTTTGCTAGACTGAAATCCGATATCTTTTGAAATGGCATTGAAAACTTTTGGCTTGTTATTTAATTAATCCTTAAAATCGGCTGGCAGAATTCACAAAATGCCCTGACTGTTCATTTTGTATTTGGGGCATTAATTAATTTCATATTCATTAGAAAATCTATAATTTATATGAAAATAATTTCGGCAACAACATGCAAAATTCATGGAAATCATCTTAATAGTAAATCTCAAATCAATTTGCCAAATCCCCCCGCACACGCACACTTGTGCAGATGCCAAGGCCCAAACACACACACACACACACACACACACACATATGTCCTGGCACGTGCAATTGAGCAGCTATAATCACAGGAATTTATCTAAAGTAGGCAGCTAGCGAGAATCAGGACGTCGTCATCGGGGCAACGACGACGTAGAGGACGACGACGACAGCATTTACATAAACTTGGTGGACATGCGAGCATTCGGGCATTGGACTCTGAGTATCTAAGTATCTGCAGCTGCAAGAGTGCACTCTAAGAAATTTATTTAAAGATTTATTTATAGATAGAATTTAATTTCGAGGACTTGCGAATAATTTAAGTGCTTCTACCTAGACAGCTGCTTTAATTCTGTCTTGGAATGATATTAAGTATAGTTTTTGCTGGGGATCATGTGCAGTTTACTACACTATTTTGTCTCAAAATGCAGCTTAATTTTAATTTAATTTATTTATTGCCTTAAAAATGTATACAATATACAATATAAATGAAATAAGTTTAGGTTAAAGCTTGGCATTCAATTTTTTAGCTTACCAAATCACTATATATTTTTTCGCAGTGTGTCGCCCTTCTGAGATTCATCCCACAGATAGGCAGGAACTGCAATTGAAGACATTTGTCATGCCCATGACGGGCCGAGGCTGATGACGGGCGGCCTAAGCAACTTGGTTAATTATAATGGGTGCAGCTTTTGGGGAGGAGTGCTGTGATTAAGGCCCGTGTGGGTAGCACAGGGGATGTCTGGGGAGGACGTTGCCAAATTGCAATTCCAAGAGAGAAGACGACCGGAAGGAAGTGTAAAATTCAAATATGACAAATGACATGAACTTAAGCGGCTCCTGGCCGAGACAGAGGCGGAGTCAGGAGAGTCAGGATACTCAGGAGAGGGAAAGAGCGGGGGTAGATCAAAGCTCAAACTGCATAAGATTTATTCTGTGTGCCGGGTTATGGAAATTATTAATATCGTAATATCTTGCCATAATTTCAGGGAAGCAAAACGGAATGCCGCATAGCACCGCATGAAGTCTTAATTAGTAATTTTGTAATTTATCAATTTGCATGCTGGTCAGGCGCAAAAGCAAATATTTTGATGACCTTAAAAGCCGTAAGGGATTTTGGTGGTAAATTGAAAAGAAGACTGCAGGTGGAGCAAGGTGGTGACATAAGACGATTTTACTGATTAATATTTGATAGTCAAGGTCCTTGATGATGGCATAACGTTTGGCGCCAGATTGACTTGTGTAAGCCCTTCGAGCCGTGTAAGCCCATTGTGGTAAAATAAGCATTTAATATGAGCAAATATTGGAAAAATTAAATGCTAGGATTTTGGATTGACTTGGATTTAAATCATGTAGGAAAGGGGACTTTAGTGTAAAAGATTTAAATCAAAATGTAAATTCGTGTAAGATTAATTATTCCCAAAGCTGCTTAGAAGCAGCTGCTGGTCTTTAGTTTCCCTACCCAGCAGAGCCCTTAATCAACGCCTGAAGATGCTTCCAATCACATGCCGCTGCTCGAACCGACCACAAGCACCGACAATTGAGATGCCAAATGCCGACAGAGGAGCTCGGTGACGTTTGTGCCTTTGAATCCGCACACCCGTAACCCCTCAAATAACAACCGACAGCGGGCAGCGTTTCGGGTTTGCTTTGAGCATGTTGCGGTTCCACACACACACACATAGAAACATGACCTCCTGGGCCACCGCTCTCCGATTGTAATCCCAGGCGCGTCTGGGAGCAGGCAGCACGGAACCAGGGCTAGATTATAGGGCACGGTGCAGAAAAAAAAGAACTCGGAAACACGATAACAATAAAAAGTGGCTGGCTGCTGACACAAAAAACAGGAACTCGGGAACAGCTCTAAAAACAATTTGACATTTGGCCAGCAAATGCTGCAACTCCCGACAAGGACCATAAAAAATTAGTCGGTCTGGGTTCCAAAGAGAGAGAGCGAGCGACGACTCACGTTATCAGCAAACGCCATCATCGGACGATGTCAACACCCAAACAAGGACTCCGGACTCCAAGAGTCACTTGACGGGCCAAGAAGTCAAATGCATGGGAGCCTATGTTTAAGTAGTGATGGGCTGTTGGCAGGTTGTTTGGTCTACGATTTTGTACCCAGAGTCTAAGGTTTTGGGTACATTTTAGAGAAGGAAAGGTACCTCCTATGTAATATCCTCTATTTTTGATTTGAAGCTAAGTTATCGTACTTTTTTTTAAATAGTTTCCGGGAATATACTAAAATATATTTGAAAATATGAGAGATTCGGTATCATAATATATATGAGAAGAATATCATCAGATTAAGAAGATTCCATAGAAAATGTTTGATTGAAAATCTTTTAATTTAATCTAGTTTTTTTAATGATTTCCACAATTTTGTTGATAAAATAAAGGATCAGTCTCGTACCTTTAGTTAGTACCCAACCCCGCCACCTCTATCTATGACTTGGCAACCGAAATCAAATTCTGGCAGGACAAAAAAAAAACTTTGTGGCCATAATAAGACGTGACCTGTCTGTTTCTGGCTCAATGCTGGCTTTGACTCTGGTTTCGGTTTCTTAAAGTCAGCGATTTGGTTAAACAAGAAACCCCAGAGTCCCTGTAGTGTAAACATGAACTGCGCTTGGCTAGTTCATGTGGGTTGCCTTACCAAATTGATGTGAATTTTTTCACATGTTGCCGAAAAACTACCGCACGCAAGCCATTCATCATCATCGGAGTTGGAGTGGAAGCGGAGGAGGCAGTGGCTGAATATTCTATTTTTCTGAGGATTCTTCTCACCACCCCCCCAAAGTCCACCTTCACACGGCGCTCATATTCCGGACTAAGAAGCAAATGGGATAAAAGATACATTCATCGCAGAGCGGCAGTGTGTGGGTTTCTGTGTGAAAATAAGTTTACAAGTTGCAGCCTATGGCTATTTGCCTTGGATAAACTTTTCGGCTGGCGGAAAGGAAATGCATGCCAGGACATTGGTTTAAAAATTATGGGAAAGCTGTGAAAAAAGTAGGAAAAAGAAATTAGAAATTATAAATATAAATTATTACATTTGTTCGTTATTGAAGTGAAGTTTGATATTAGAAAACACTTGGAACTAGTGTTGTATATTTTGATATCTACATTGATTTATGTTTTCCGAATGAAATAATTGTTTATCCAAAGAGTTTTTTTCTTATTTTTAAATTCAATAAAATATTTCGAAATATATCATAAAAGTAGACATAATATTCCTTAGCCAAGATTAATATTTCCCTAACCAGTGTCCTTTGGGGCTTGGCATTCCAGGCCAGCTCCGACTTATGGCCAGCATAATACTCACATGAATGGCAGCGCACAAATTTGCAGACTTAAAATATTGTCTAAGTGAAAAAGTTTTCCCATATGATTTATTTACTTGATAAGTCCGAGAACCTTCCGAGTTGGAACAGAGAGCAAATTATGAAGATGGTTATCGCTTCCTGGCGATTAGTTATTGGATCACTTTCATTTGATTGATGGTGCGCCGCCGTATACCTGTAACCTAATTGGGGGGATTGCCAGGGGCAGGGCTGTTATGTTGAATAATGGATTCCATTATATAATGATCCAATTTGCAAAACCTGTTGGTGGGACCGGAAAGGCATGCTCTCGAGTGATTTTCCAACTTTTCACAGCATTCGTAACTTGATTTAAAGTCCGGGCGGCACTTCCCTCCCTCCCCAAAAGCTGACAAATTTTATTTCCGCCAAAGTCACGCACCAGGGAACTGAACCTCGCCGACCCATATATACACATACATACATACATTCATATTGCAACCCACAGAAGCCAGTAAGGATGGGTGTTAGGGGGCTCTCGTTTCAGCAACATTTATGCGAATTGTCTTTTGCGCGCTTCATTTCGCATAAACAAATCTCGACCGTTGTGTATTTATACCGGAAACGTGCAAATAACGCCCCAGGGACTAGGCAAAGTCGAGTTCCACAGGACGCCGAGCTTCACAACGTGCTCCATATTGTCACCATTGTTGTGGCCACCACCACACCACCTGCGTCGCGTCGCTCAGATTTTTGTTCTGCAATGTTTTCCTTCCTCTCTGCTTTTTTTTCTGGCTTGGCTTTTTCATCAACTAACTATACGTAGAGCTGAAAAAAATTTACTTGACGTTTCCGTTGCAGTAAAAACACATGGCCAAAATACAAATAAACAAGCTTGAATGGCCACGAATGAGGAGAGATCTTAAATGAGACTTTGGGATACACTTATTGAGGTATTGGGAATGGAATATTTGTGAGCTATTTATTTAAGAATTTTTATGTTAATAAATCTTGCAGAAAATATTATAAATTTGGGGACCAGTTATAGAGTGATCCTTCTAGGGGTTTCTTTTTTTATAGCTTTTCCCACGAACTCTTTTTAGGAAGTGTACTAAGAGTCTACTTTTGGGTCTCCTAGCTTTTGTGGGCCTCAGTTGGTGGGTCTGTGCCGCGTGTGTTTGCGATGGGGACTCGGAACGGTGGCTTAGTGCGGTCGGATGGCTGGTTTGTTGCTTGGGCTGGCTTTTGTGTGCGCCTATTGTCAAATTGAATTGTAATAGACACGTTTTTGCAGCGCCAAGTGTGGTGTCTGTGTGTGTGTGTGTGTGATATCTGTAGTGTGGTGCCTTCCCTGACACTTTATATTTACAGCTGCGCTCGTCACGCTCGGCCAGAAGGCTCTAGCCGTAGTCAGTTGGTTGTCCGCCGGAGCCAGGGGGCTTAATTTTATGCAAACGAAACGTATGCGGCGTCTTTCGCGCGCATAAAAAATATTATTGCATACATTTAGGCGGCCCAGCCGTCTGCTACTGCCTTCGCGGGCGCCCTCGCATTTGCATTTTCTTATTTAAATGTCGACTTTTAAATGACGACAAATTGTTTTGACGTTGTGTCGCTTTTTGATTTTTTAAAAAATGCTAAGAGACAACAAGTTGAAAATCCTCGCCACATGTGTGTGTGTGTGTGTGTGCCAGAGAATGTGTTGCGAGTGGAAAATGGTTTTTGTGTTCGCTTAAAGGCTTAAAAGCCTGCAGTCCTTGCCCTGGACAAAGAAGAAAATTCGAAGGAAAATACTTAGTTAAACAAAAGTTGGATGCACGAAACACGTTTGGAATTTGCCTCAAGGAGAGAAGCATTTTTTTTAAATACATTTCCAAATATATCTAAATTAAAAATGTGCCTTAGGTTTCATTTAAACTCACAGCAACATGCCAAAGCTTTGTAGAGGCTGTGAAATTTTATTAGAATTTGCTATGATTTATTTACTTTTTCCTGCCTTAATTTGTTTATTCTTTTCGACTTTTCGAAATATTTAATTAAAAGAATTCTACTTTATATGCCATAAAGGATTGTTAATCACTCAACAATAGTTATTCAAACAATTAAATTCTATTGGTTACTACTTCGTACCAAAAACTTCAGCAGAAATATTTTTAGATACAAAAGGATCAATTACTAATTTCCAATTTACAATATGTTGGCTCAAAGCCTCTTGGACAGTAACATTTTCGTATATTGCTGGCTCAATTTAGGCACAATTTTCGATTCCGAAACAACTGTCCATTTCCCCTTTCTCTAAGCTCATTTGCGAGGCAATGTTAGCACAATTAAAATGAAGCTAAAAACCGAAAAGCTTAAAAACAGTAAACAACATTGTCACTTAATTTAATCACATTTATAAAAACCACTAATTGACTTTTGAACGTTAATGCTGGAGCCCCATTGAAAATGCCAGCACACACACCAGACTATGTGGATGGCTGAAATTGAAAGGGAGTTAAAAGGGGGTTATGAGAGAAATTGGGGACAGCAAAATGTTGCCATAATTGGTTTTTTTGATATGCATACAAATTTTTGTTCAGAGGCCATAACCCTTTTACAGTACCCTTTGCAGAGAGAGAAATAAACTTGGGATTTCTTAAGTTTTCTATTTTTGTTTTAATACAATTTTATAAAAGTCTTAAAATGTAGTAATATAATTAAATTATCAGAATAAATGTATAAATCATTTAAAGCTTCATTAACGGTAATTGGATCTTTCAAGTATTTTTTGCTGTGTGTAAGCTAATTAAATTATTATTTCCCGCAGAGTGGAGATTCGTGGTAGGAATGCATGAATATATATATATGTACATGAGCCACCACGTATGTATGTATGTATGTCCACCAATATTGTGTGTTGGTCAATCTACGGCAAATATTTTACTGAATATTTTGCAGCTGCCGCATGGCTATTTATTAACTCAAATTTTGTGATAAATTATCCATTTTTTATTGGTCCAATAAAGAAGATTGGCCATAATTATCAAATGAAAATATTTTTCACTCCTATTTTCTTTATAATTTACAGCACGTTGAAAGCCTTGACTTGTCTTACACTTAATTTAATTTAATTTAAAACGATTATTAATTCAAGTGTAGACATACATTATCTTATTTGGTCAATATATCAAAGTACGAACATACTTACACATTTTTCAAATGGATATATAAAATATTGGTATAACTTACTTTCCGAGTACTCCAATATCAAAAGTTTCCCGTTGCTTTTTAGATAACATATTATTTTCTTTTTCATACTTTTGATTCAGGCCGTTTCCATTCATCTTTCTGTGTGACGGGCCTGCAATTTATTTTAATTAATAGCGTATCCGCTTGTTATGGCTTGTAAAAATATCCGGGCTACGGCTTTGGTTGCTAATTGCTACTGGAAAAGCACTGTGACACAGAGGCTTGACTGAAAGAAGTCTAGTAGTTGACATATTTATGTTGGAAATCAAAAAGGTATCACAGGATTAATCGAAGGACTATGGCCAAACTGTATAAAATACCCTTTAAAAATATATATTCAATATGTTTGATTGAAATTTAAAATATTTTTGGTTAATTTTTATTATTGGAAAAGGTTTTATAAAATTACGATATTAATGTAATGTTTCTTAAAATATTTGCATAGTTTTCAATAATTTATTTTAATTTTTCTTATATTTAATGTATCCTAGAGCATCACTGCCTTCGGATAATTCCAACCAGCGACACTTCATTCCGCCATGGACTATACATTTCGTTTATTTTTCACACGCTATCAGTTTTCAATGAATTTTCATTTATAAAACAAGCTTCCCCCGCCTTCCCCTTCGCGTCAGCCACTTCACCTTTCACCTGCGGTGTTTTTCTTTTCCACTTTTTACCAGTTCAGTGTTCGTCACACACTCGAGGAGCCTGTGTCGGCAGTGAGTGCATCCTGACTTCAGCAGGATGAGGTGAGCTGGGGGGGGCGGTGTGCCAATTTACAGATGTCGGTGTCTGGGTGTGTGTGTAAACATGCAGTTGGCCAATTCAACCCTCACACCAACCCCAGCGTTCCCTTCCCTCTTACCCCGATTGCCAATCAATGTTTGCGCAAAAATATTTGCCCCTCGTGTTTTCCACACTCTTAGCTTTCATACCCAGTGAATGCGTTCTCTTTGTTTGTGTTTTCGATAAATCTGTCTAGGCTTGAAATGCATGCCATGACGCTCAATTGCAGTGGATTAAATTATTAAAAAATGGCCAGGCAGGCAAACAGGAAAATCGAAAAACGAATATCCCTATACATCCAGAGAAAAATATTAATAAAAGTTTGAGAAAAGGATTAAAGGGTTTTTAGGAATTTATATATTTAAATTATGTAAAGGGAAACAGAAGTATTTCAAAGATTATGTAATTCGAAAGAGATTTAATAAAGAACTAGCAAGGCTTACCGCAGCTTTACTTGCGGATAATAAGAATACATTTTTCTCTTATGTCTAAGATAAAACCTTTTAAGTTTTATGGACTATTTTGCTTTTGTTTAATTTTTTTCCGACTGCATGAAAAGTCCAGAAGCAGCCGTCCAGCTTCAGGTTAATAAGAGCAGGTAGATACTTTAATTTGATTAACATTTAAATTGGCTGCGAGCTGCTGCTGAGCGGCCTTATAATGAATAATTGTATCATCACTTGGGGGGAAACGTATAATGTTCTCCTCCTTTGAGCCAACTGGCTAGACGCTGCTGTCAATTTACATCTCGAATCTCATCCAACTTGCAAGCCTGAAGTACATATATTTTGCCGAAAAGAGAACGAAGAAACTAAATCGCTTAAGGCCAAGTGGCCTGGGGGCCAACCGAAGCACAAATAATAACACAATTTTTCCTGCACGCCATTTTCATATTAAATAACTTTGTATTTATTTCCTGTCTGTCCAGCTCTTCCCTCTTCGAACCTGCCTGCCACGTTTTTATTGTTTCACCTAAGCGACGACAGGTGGAGAAGTTCTCAGAGAGTTTTAGCTGCTCTTAAAAAATAAGAGCGAAGCAAGGACAACTTTGCCCATTTAATTAAACATAAATCAGCCAAGGGCGCCCAAAATTTTGAGACTGGTGATTGCTTTATTAACTTGAGACGCTTCCTGCTCAAGTTAAACCAATAAAATAGGTGACTTGGAGGTTTAACTTAAATGCTCAGGAGATATTTTATGTAGAAACGAGACTTATAGCTCAATTACAGTCTGAATAATAACAATATATATATTTTTTAGATTTATTTTATGATTTTCCAAGCTATTTAGAATGTATAATTCAAAATTCTTCACTTAAACCATGACACGACACACTTATCCAAAGCTCTTTGGTATAGAAAGAGGTGAAGCAAAGTGGCAAAGCAAACACCCATAAGTGTACTCCTCGCAGTCCTGTGAAAAGGATATCCCTATACTAGGACACAGTGAATGGCTGCAAATGTTTTGATTTGAAGTGTTCATGTGTATGGGAATAACTCAAGAGAAGCTGGTATATCAGGGGTCGTTGTCGAAGTGATGTGATATCAAGCCTACACCAACGACTCTTTTGTGGGTTAGGTTTAGTGCCGCTCATTACAGGTGTGTGGCTGGTTAATGCTGTTCATTTGTGTTGCTATTAGTGGGGAAATACCTTTGAGATTACATTTCAGGTGTTACTAATGAGAACAGAATAGTCACTAGGGTTGAAGCAAAGGGTTTTAAAGAGAAATTAATAATAGAGATTTGGTAGTTCCCTTTGATCCCTCAAATGCATTATTAAATAAATCACTACAACGGCATTTATAGATTATTTAATAGTGTTAAATGGGTAAATATACAACTTCACTTGGTTTAAACTTTGCCTCCGCAGCGCAGGAAACTAGGCTGCCAACTCTTGCGTTTCGAGAGTCCTTTTGACCCCAATCCCCGCCTCAGTTCACCCACCGATTGGGATTGATGTAGAGATCTGAGATGGTGCCGCGCAGCGAGTTGATTCCCTGACTGCTGGGCACTGGCTTCGGTCGCTGGTCCACATGGCTCATCCAACGCTGGAAGGCGCGGTCCGCCTGTTGCTGTCGCTGCAGGTTCTCCTGTTGTCTCCGTCGCTCGGCACTCCGCAGCTGCACACGCCGCTGCTCGGCCAGCCTCAGTTTTTCCAGCTCCCACTGCTGCAGGCGGGAATTCGTGATGGCAGGATTGGCTTTACTGGGCGGCGGGGTTCGAGCGGACGGCGGTGGCTTAGGGCTAGCTGCAAGGGACTGTTGCGTCTTCTGTCGGCACCACTGCTCGTACCGCTCCTGGGACAACCGCTGCCGCAACTCCGCTTTCTGCAGTTGCTCCTCCCTCCTCTTTTGCTCCGCCTGTCGCCGATATTTGGCCTGCTGTCGCTTGGCCGCCAACCAGTTCTCGTAGGCCTCATCGGCGGGCCGGTCCAGACGCTGCGCATCGAGACGGCGGGTATAGGTCAGCGGAGCCGAGCACCGATTAGATTCCAGAGGCAGTGAAGGCATGCTGAATTTGCGACTCTCCCCCTGGGAGGGGAGCATGCTCTCGCCCCGGGACATGGCCTCCTCCCAGCTGCACATGGAGGTGGTGGAGCTCTTTTCCCTGTCGTCGGACTCGCGAGAGAAGTTTGATCTGCCGCTTGAGCCACTACTGCTGCTGGTACTTTCAAGACTGGTTCCCAGTTCCAAGCAAATAGTCTCGGAGCCGTTGTCAGCAAACTCTTCGTCTTCTGCCAACAGGGTGCGTTGGGATTCGAGCATGGAGTGGCGCAGAATGGAGCTCTCCGTCTCGTCCAACGAGCTCACTTCGCTGGACGACTCGGAGCTGCCCACATAGCGCACCGTGCTGGGACTGGCCATGGCCTGCAGCAGGCTTACCTGGTTATAGGTTTTGATGTAAGTCCTAGAGCCTTCGATCGTTTCAATATCGTCCTGCGGTTGATTATTGGCGAAGAGCTCACGACTGACCATGGCTCCTTGACAGTCAATGTGACCCAGAAATGCCATTTCGTAAAGCTAATGGTTTCTAGAGTGACCATATGCTTAGCCATTAATAGTTTGGTTATAGTTTGCGCTTACCTTTTTATATATACCCAATTGTAACTTCAATACGTCGTCTAACGCAGACGATATATGAAACAGTCTTCAGTCTTTTAATGAATCCAAATCTGTAGTCAATGGGAAGTGTTTCAGCCTCTGTGTGTGATTAGGAAATAATAAATCTATTTTGTAATTTTGACATTAGGCACAAATGGGGCTACGATGAAGCTATACTTATTTGGTTTTTATTTCTTTATTTCTTTAATTTTTTACATAAAATTATAAGTAGTATATAATATTAAAGAATGCCACGTTTACCATTTTATTTAATGGAAACTTAACCATAAATATTGGTTACCTTTAAAATTTTAACCCAAAATTATTTCTCCGCTCTCGGAATACTAAACAAACCAGCCAATGCCGTTCCATATTATTTAATAGGTACATATGTCCTTCTAATTTTCCCAAAAACCTTGCAAATCAATGTAATAAAGTGAGCTTGGCCGGAATAAATTCGGTAAGCGTACGTTTTGCGCTGAATACCATTTTAGATTTCATTTTCTATTAATATACAATTTAGCTTAGTTTTTTTTCCGCTTTGCCATTATACGTCTGAGCCGCACCCACTGCCCCCCCCCCTGATCGCTTCTCGCACAATTTGATTGCCGTTGCCGTTGCCGTTGCCCCTGCAGTTGCAGTTGAAGTTGCACGGCCGGTTGTTGCTTTTACATTCTAATCGAAATTTTTATTGTTCACAGTCACGAAATGTGTGCGACGCTGCAACGATGACGACAACGCGGCGTCGTCTGCGGTGGTGCAGTGGTTCATCAGAGCAGCGGTGGCCGGTTTGGGTTTGGGGGTTCCCCGGTTCGGGGGTTCAGGTAATGTCAGTTATTTGACAGGCCCGACAGTCGAGTGCGATGGCGGTGCAGACATGCAAGCGGCCATTCTGCCATACAGCCAAAAGTCTCGCCACAGAGAGCAGAGGCGGCATCTAAGGGGTTTGTGTTAAGAACTATGAAGAAAATCTGGCATTTAAAGAAAAATATATATTTTAAGTTTCATAAAAAGTAATAATTTTAAAAACCTACAGTTCAGTAATAAAAAGTTTTAAGTTTTTTCTACTACATTTAACCCTAAATTGTTACAACTTTGCCACTGCCAGGGCTCAGTGTCCTCCAGTCGCGATGTCTAAAAGCTAAGCCAAAAATGTGCCACTTAGCCGGAACGGGGCATAAAAATTGCCACACCGTGCCGCCACTTTTACCCGTAACCACATGCAAAAACAAAAGCCGGAAAAGCGGCTGGAAAAGCAGTAGCAACAGCAAGCAGAAGCAGAAGCAGAAGTAAAAGCAAAAGCAGCAGACATCGTTGGCAATGCAACCGACATTATTTTATAATTTACAAACAAGTCGCACGACGTCTGAAACAACACGATTTGCCTTTATCGACAGCCGAGGCAGATGGACGTCCCTGTACCCGTCGTCGAGCGGAAAGCCCTCGAAACATGAAATTCCATTAGTTGTAGATGTATTACACAAATTTCCATTGATAGAAATCAAAATTATTGCCCTACGTTAAAAGTCCTTTGAACGCATAATTTTTTGAGAAAGCAATATGGATTAAAAAGGGGAAAAGGTTGGTAAATGTTACTTTTGCAAAACAAAAAGCTGCACTTAAGGGACTGACCCAAAAAATATTAACCATTGGGAATAAAAAAGAGAGTGAAATAAAATTATGAAATGTATATTAAATAATATTATTAATGGTAACCCTTTATGAACTATAATTAAAGCTCATTTAATTTTTATTTTGATTTGATTTATTTATTTAATATTTTGAGGTAACAAAAATTCTAATAACAAATTCAAAGGACCCGTAGGTCCAAAGGTTAAATGCTAAATAAATGGCAGACAAAACAATCAAATCATTTATATTTTATTACCGAATTAATGTTTATTATAAATCCTAAGCTAAACATATTTGTATTTTAGTAGCCAAAGGCTTATCAATTAGTTTAATTGGATATTATCTTCTTACAACAAATTAGTTGTCCTTTCATTTTTCACAATTAAATAAATCAAAATACCTTAAGCTATGAAGTTAAAATCCCGCACGCGTCTTGGTCACAGATTGGGCCAATGCCATTAAAGTGGCAGAACTTTTGCGGTGCTCGGCTTTCACTTTCAGGCAAGTCCTGCAATTAATAGACGAGGCTCACCCGCTTCCCTCCGAAAGCCAAGACAAGAAGTCAGTCAGTGCGGTGGTGAGACCGAAAGACGTCTGGAATATGACTTATTTAAGTCAGTGCCGCGTGTTAATAACTTTGCAAACCTTGCCAGGCATGCAAACTTTGCTCATGTGAGTGTCCTTCACAGGATTGTGCTTCCACGGCAGAGAGGCAGAGAGCTTCATGGGTTTTGCTGCGTGTGGCAGGCAGATTAAAGTGACAGACAGGGCTACGCAGGCAAAATAACAAAAGGTGGTTAAGTCCTTGTAAGTGTTTAAGTCGACAAGGGGTCGACGAAGTCGGAGCAAGGACGAGGCCCGGCCCGATTCGTGTTTATTGCGCTGTGAAATGAACATTTTGCAGGTGATTTAACAGTTATTAGATTTTTCAACCCAAAGTAGCTAGGCAGGCTTATGGCCTACACTCCTGCTCTGTGCTTAAGATTTCCTCTGGGAATTCCATACTTCCTTCCCTTTTCTTTCCTTTTTTTTTATAATCCCGGAAAGAAAGTTTTTATTTGATTGCGACAAATATTCGCATCTCATGTTGGAGCTAAACAAAAACGTCAAAAGACATTTGTGCAAAACAATTGCCGGGCCAAAAGTTTTTGTTCTTGGAACTTTTAAACTATGCTTGATTAAATAAAGATTTTTCCCTTCCATGGCAAAGTTGGGCTGCCCGGGTAGATAGTCATGTTGCATAAGTAAATATGCAAAACTGTTATCTAAGAAGTGTTTATACCTCCTCGGTCATTGTTGCTGACTTAACATCTCAAAAGGGACTTTACGCCGAAAACTATGGAATACTTGTATAACTTCGGGATTTATTTCGTAATGTAATCAAAGTCACTCTGGAAAGAATTGCAATTATGAAAGGATACGGAGTTTTTTTTGTTTTTAAATGTTGTTTAAATGGGAAGTAAATACACACCTTTTGTAATTTTAAATTAAAATTTAACTCCCTTTAACCAGGTTAGTTTAGTATAAAAATTCACGTATATCGGGAATATAATTCGATATCAATCGAACAATATTAATTATCGAATTCTGCAAAAATCAATATTATCATATTTCAATATCTAGATTATTGAAAAAATCGGCTAATTATTTTTCTTTTGTATTTAAAACTAAAGATTTTAAATAGTTTCTAAATATTAAGAAGAATATCAACATATCGTACATAAAATATAGATTTTTTATTTCTATCTTCGCCTTAAACATAGCTACATTTTAGATTAATCGATAGGTAATTAGATCTTAACGAAAACATCTTAAAGATATTTTCTTTTCTTTCAAAAAGTTTAGATAAATATTTTAAAGAAGCTTAAGTATAAATCTTGATTTCCCAAAAACAGAATAATATATTCAGTTCCCACTAATCCCATAAGCTCATCAAATGCCTTCATCAGACTTACCTTCTTTCGCATGAACGCAGTTTCTCACCATAAAGGCCTAATTATAAAAGTTCAAGTGCTTGATTGAATTAAAACAAACTGGACAAGCAACCATAAATTTGCATTTTGTTGTCCGGATCTAAATAAGTTAACCTCGTTCTCAAGGATAGAGTTGGGCCAGAAGTAAGCTGGACCGTAGATTCATGGAGCAACTTTGGCATATTTCTTAATTAGCTTTATGAGTTTCCTGCGAAGCACCTGTCAAAATTCCCATGCGTGCGGTCAGCCAGGCGTTGGTCCAGGCCTATAGTGAAAAACCCAAAGTTTTTCTTCACCCCGAGGAAATATTATGGGAAAAATTATATTAAAAGTTTGGCTAGCAAACTTTTGCAGCATGTGAGCGAGAGGACTTGTACTTGGAATTCGGAGGTGGTCGATGGTAGGTTTCTGGGCCAGCAGCTATCAATAGCAATGGCAACAATGGCCAATTTGTAGCAAGGTTCTTGAGGCGCATAAATTACACCTTACCCCCTAATTGGACCATGCCCTTGCATGGAAATGACGACGACGACGACGACGTCAAACGAGGGCGACACTTGAAATCAAAATTCACGACTGGGGGCGAGGGGAAAAGGAGCCGGTGGAAAATCGCTGGGAAATGTCCGCAGCCTGTCGACATTGGGAGCATAAAGCGAAAAGGCAGCAAGGCGTAACATGCGATAAAATTGAGTTGGAGACGTGTCTCAAATCTAAAATTAACAAACTGCCGGAGTCATCGGAGCCGGCTGCCCTCTCCATCTCCCTCGTCCTGCTAAATGTCCTGCGACGCTGCCTAGCCTGCATGTAAATGACTTTTTAATGATGCCCACTGTCGCTGGCTCCGTTCAAATCCAACGTGCCACTTGTCCTTCGTCCTTCGGACTCTCTGTGCGTCTCCGTCGAGTGTCATAGTTTGCCTAATTGCTGACATAATTTTCCTGTGTTTTTTCCTGCTGCACTTTAATAGTTTTTTTTTCTCGGACTCTGGCTATTGGTTTCATGTAAATGTGGGCCTGATTAGCGCCAGCCATGAATTTCAATTTGCTCTTAATTAATTGTTGATTTAAAATTCTCTGCGTGCAAATGAAACTACCCACCCACCATAGGTAGTTCTTCTTTTTTCACGATTAAGTGAGGCAATCGGTGGATAATTTCTTTTACAAAACTGCAGTTCATTTGGAAATAATAATTAATTTTTATAAGCGATTTCTAGCTACTTATTAGTGAGTGGCAGAAGTAGTAAAATTTTTTTAAGTGCAATAAAAATTATAAAAACTTTATGTTTTCTATAGAAAGGTTAAAAGAACGAAATTATTAACTTTACTTTTAAATATAATTATTATATTTTTAGGCAGTAGTTTTGTAATTTAAATAATAATCTCCCAGAGATCTTTAAGAACTCCTTAAACCTAAATGGATTGAGCTTGTCCCCCTGCGACCATTTTTGCATAAGAAAGCACAATCTTTCACAAACGTGTGGCTGTCTAAAAAAAAAAATAATGCCAGCCCATAGATAAACCACAGTTCAGTGCGATACAAGAAAAAAGATATATCGCCACGTGTTTAGTGGTAAAACAATGAGTGTGCCCACCTCCAGGCCGCTTGCTGTGCCCATAAATAATGCCATGGCCAAAGGGGAGCCAGGTCCGACCGACCATTGAGTCCTCGACAAAGGCAGGTGCAAAATAAAGGAACGAACTCTAGAGCAGGTTGGGGTCAGCGCAGTTGGTGGTGTCGGGGTTTTGTGCTCAGACAATGGTCCAGATATTTATCAAAGTGATGTCGTGTGATCAATAACTGGGCTGAGCAGAGGAAGGGTTCTGAGGTGATGATGAGTGATGTTCGAGGCTGTAAACAATTGCCGGTGAAGAACTAAAGGTATGAAAGAGTAGAAGAAAAATAAACCAATTGGTTTGAGAGCAGAATTCTAATCGTGAAGGATTTTTATATGGAATTAAAAGTTCTGCAAAATAAACTCCTAAGAGATAAAGATTTATAGTATACACATAGATCAATATTACGAAACTTTAAATCGATTTCTGCTGACAGAGAGTATTATTGTTGAAAGTGTGCACTCTTCTGAGATACATGTCCATGTTTTCCAATCAATGCTTCATTCGTGTTCACCTGGTGACTAGATGGGGCGGATTGTGGTCCGTCGCAGGCGGTTGCCCATCTGGCCATTACCCTGGTCATGTCATCAGGTCATCAAGCCGAAATGCACACTACAATAATATCAAAGCGAAAGTGCGTAAACAATGCAAACAACCTGGAAGCGACTTGACTCTGAGCTCGGTCTCAAACTCTCTACCACCTGGATTCTCTACTCATTGGACAAGTTACCATGCGATGGCATCAATATAGCCAGTTGCATCGGACCAAGCAGCAACAACTTGTGGACAAACAGTAGTCACAACAACAACAACAACAACAACAACAACAACAACAACAACAACAACAACAACAATATTAACAACAAAAGCAAAAGCAGCAGAAGCAACACAAACTAGTTAGTGCAAACTACATTGATGACGAATAACATGCTTCAATACCTTCCAAATTTAATCCTGCCAATGCTCGATATACAGCACTTACCCCTTTGCGGACCACCTTCATTTCCCGCTCATTTCCCCGCATCCTCAGTATATATGTACACATACGGAAGAGTAAGCATCGGCCAGTCACAATTTACACTGGGAAAAATATACTTAAATGAGGAATCAACAAGTTCGTTATTTATACGAAACATACTAAAACATATTGTTTTAATTTATCAATGTTTAGTTGGTTTCGAGGTTCGAGTATTATAACAGATCTCAGACAGATGGTTTTTTACGAAGACAAATCATTGCAAATTAAATTCAAACTCTTTTCCAAGCCAAAAATTATTAAATTTAAATATTGTATTGCTGAAAAATATGACTCTCTTCTAAAAATTTCTTATAGTTTTTTAGGCTTTGCTTATAAGTAAAGTTATGCAAGAACGTCTTTTAGTTTCCACTCGAATCTTTTAAAGTTTGATCCGATTTTTACAAATTTCTTCTAAATTTGCACGAATTTCATTTAGAAACTTTCTTAAAATTTAAAAAAATATTACTAACAGTGCACTCTCTCTCTATGCGAATGCCGGCTCATGCGTGTGCGTATGGGACTGTGTGTGAACAGGAAACCAGACCAACGTTGACCTCATCAAAAGGATTGCTAACGTCTTTTTGGTCTTTTTGTTTGTCCGGCCCGTGCGCTGGCCTTTGACTTTGCTGCAAGGGGAGCTCCAAGCTGGCCGAGAGCAGGGAAATTGTGCAAATGAACTTTAGGCCTTTGGCTTTGTTTGTTTGCATTTCGGTTACCCATGCCATACTTCCCCTACCTCAAGCTGCCTGCGACTCTGGCTTTCCACTTGAAGCTACCGAAAACATGCTTTATTTTATTTTGGAACAATATAATTTTGTAACTTTACAGACACACACACACATAAACAAACAGGATCAGGCACACACAACAGTCGGCCGGTGTTGAAAATCTAATGAAAATGGTCAGAGCTCAGCCGTTACCCCATTTCCCTCGATGTCATCATCCACTGCTTCGGCTTATTGCCAGCCGGAAAATGTATCTTGTCCAACAACAATTGAAATCTTATTGAGTGTCCTGTCGTCGTCCCCTGCAGTTTTAGTTTCGATTTTTGCTTACCTCTTTTCTTTTGTGTTTTGCCAGCAAATTGTTATTTGCTATCGTTAGTGCCCCTTGCCCTCCCTATCGTATTGGTTTACAAAATTGGTTAAACTCTGTGTTGGCGCAATTGTATAAATTGACTTTTGAATTACTTAAAGATAATGTTGTATCATTTTATTTGGTAGCGATTCAGGGAAGATTGTTATCATAGCTGAAAATAAGAGAGTAAATTCAATCGGAATTTAAGATTAGGTGAGGATGGTAATCTATAGAACATGATAATTATGATTTTTAATTTTTTTAACTACGATTTTATTTGAATAGAATAATCTCATTCTGTTATTTCCAAAAATAATGTTTGTACAATTTCAATCGAAGATATATTTTTAAAACGGGACACATAACGTGGAAATGACATTCCTCACTACATCTTCGTAGGCTTAGTGAGAGCCACCCAAGGTTTCGGGTTAATATACATGGGCGAAATGCTGCCACGCAGCGAGTCCAGGCCCTGATTGAGAGGCACTGGCTTCGGCTTCTCGTGGACATTGCTCATCCATTCCTTCCAGGCCATCTCAGCCAGTTCCTTGCGTCTCTTCTGCTCCAGAGCCTGGGAGACAAGGGCGCGACTCTTTGCCTCACGCTGCGCCTGATATTGCTTGTTCTTCTTCAGCCACCACTCCTCCACAACCTGGCGAATCTTGTCCTGCGATACGTTACGTGAAGTTTTGTTCGCAGGCAAGGAGGCGACGGAGCCTGGGGCCGCAAAAGTGGACGAGCCGCTTGAGCCGCTAGTGGTAGGCTGGGCTGAGATCTTGGCCAGTCCCTGGTTGGCCTTGAAGGCAGCGGTCTGCATATGGGTCTCCATCCGTTGGGCAGCCGCCTGGCGTTCCTTGCCTTTCAACCACTGATCGTAGCACATCTCGGCCAGCTGCTTCCGTTCTTTCGCCCGCTCCTGCTCGTAGTTCCGCTCCAGCTGCAGCACCTTGCGCTTCTCCAGGCTTTGGCGCCGCTTGGCCGAGTACCAGTTTTCATAGGCAGCATCCGGTTTGCGATAGTCCTGTAGAAAGATCAATTAAATTACTAACTTAATTAAATTAAGTCATGAGAGATAAGATTTATCCTAAAGAGGGAGATTTTTCCTACAAAATCCAACCTGAAAACAAGAGTTCTTTCTACCTTCATTATATCTATATTTCTCATATAATCAACAGAGCTCGGCCGGGACTCTAGCATCAGCGAGGGCACCCCGTGATTCTTCTTGAGTTCGCCGTACATCAGCGACCAGCCGTCCGGAGAGTGGACCTGAGCCACCTCCATGCTGACATCGTCACTAACATCGGTGTCTTCCTTTACAGAGTTGGTCGTTGTGATATGCTCGGGCAGGGAGACTGGCGAAGACAGCGAATCATTGGGCGATGGGGGTCGCCGGACAATGGTATCGCCCATGTAGATCTCATCGCGCAGGACAAGGTCTCCGGATGAGTTCACGTAGCCGCAGAATGCCATTCTACACGACACGATATTATTTTGCTGAATACTGTGTAAGACTGTGGAATTGATAGGTGACGAGACACACTAGTGAACAAAATAATTTTTTGGGTTTTTAACTTTTTAACCTGATTGACAAGGCTCCAACGTGTAACTGGGACTGGTGGGTGGTTGTATTTCTGTTTTGACTGCTTTCTCCACCATTGCTGGGCTTCTCTTTCCATGGGCTTGTTGCCAATGTCCACAGACCCGCGCAATTAAACCCGCCACAGGACCAATCGCCCTTCCATATGCAGCCGGGAAATTTTAATTACAATGCCCGGAACGAGCACAACGGACAACTGGCGGCATATAAAGAATACACCTGCCTTGGCGATGATGACGATGATGATGATGCGCGGTGTAAACCTCAGCTGCCGACACATCAGTAAATGGCGGCGGCCCATTGACATTTCCGCTGATTACTTTATGGCCGAACACATGTACATATATACGTACTTCATGACGCGCCGCTCCGACGCCTGTCGCAAAATGACATGACATTTCGCCAGCCCACCCGCAGCCACCCAAGCCCAAGCCCACGCCCAAGCCCAAGCCTGGCCTCTGTCCACAGCCTACCTTTGGCGAAAGGGTATAATTACTATGCCATGATACGTACATACAGGTATTCCTCTTGCAATTTTCGAAGCAGCTTGTAATGGCTGTAAAATGTAATTTAAGTAAGTCTGAAGGATATTCTATGTATGAATTTTTAATATCCAAGCAGAAGAGAATACCAAAATGGTTTAGGTATTTAGCTGTAAGTATTGCTGCTTTCTGAAGCTGTTTAATTAATCTGGAAATCCCTGTGATTTAGGTTTTGTTAGCATCAAATAATGAGATAAATCCTTAATTTTTCAGAAGATGCCTCAAGCGGCTCTTCATATACAAGCAAAGTTGCTTTCAAAATATGTTTCTTATATTTGTTTCCTTATACTTACATCTTTATATAATACTAAGAAAAATATTTTTAACGTTTGGTCCTGAATGTTAATATTCTCTTATATTATTCTTAAAATAGTATTTTTTTTATTTTTAATTAACAGTTAAATAAATAGAATTCTAACTCACAAAATTATAAAACCATTTAAATAAGATCCATAATATTGCTACTTTCTTGTTAACTTGAAAGTTTTAATTAAATTTAAATTCTTTCTTAAAAATTTGACATAATTCAGCTTCTTTCACATATATTTTTAGATATTTCTTGGAAAAATGAATTTAACTACATAAAATCAATTTAAACAAATTTTAATTCTTAATAAATACAATAAATACAAATATATAACATAATTAAGCTTCTTTTCCGTATATTTTAGATATTTCTTGGAAAAATGCTTTTAACTACTTTAAGTCAATTTAAACAAATTTTAAATCTTAATAAATACAATAGATAAACAGAATTTATTACTACCTTTAAATAAAATTATAAAACTTTTTCGGTTAGCTGCCTAAGCTTTATTGTATTTTTAAGGATAATAAAACTGAAATTCAATATTGAAAATATAAACTTTAGCAAGCTAATTACTCAATGTACAACAATTTGAACAACAAAAAACAGCTACCCATATTTGTTGATGACATTTTTTGACAATTCAGTGTTGCATGTTTTCTTTTCAGAGCATAACGAACGCGCAGCGCTCATAATTTTTGGTGGCCGACATGCAATGACATCAATATCATTTTAAGCGCACGGACACACCACACTCACTGTGGGTGTGTGTACATTTAAGCCAATACCGAAACACACACACACACAGTGGCAGCGAACACCGAAACCGAAAATCTCAAAATTTAATGACAGGCTAATTATGCGTGCAAATGGTTTATAAATATTTTATAATGCCCGTGTGACCCTGACTTCGAGGTGGGTGGGTGCATCGTGGGGCATATTGAGGAATGCAGCTGCACGGATGGATACCTGCACTCCCCCCCCCCCCCATGAACCCCATCCCTATCCTTTGTGTGTGTGCTATTCGGCTTGCGGACTGTTTGTTTGGGCGCCTGTGCGTGCTGTTGTGTGTGTTTTGCGCATCGCTGATTGCATTGCGGTTTTACGACTTCATTATTGTTAATTATACGCCACGTTGCCAGTTGCCAGTTGCCAGCCTCCTCCTCCGCAGCTCGGAACCACGCCGCATTTTCCGCGAAACCGAACCGAGGCCGTACCGTACCGAACCTCTCCGGGCGACTGTCAAAAAGGTTGTGCAAGCAAATTCAAAAATATGACATTGCCAAAACCGCAAACTTAATTGGGCTTATGGCAGCGGACAGACACTGAGCTCACTAATTTCTCCCTGTGGCATGCAGATTATGAATTGAGTGTGGCAACGAAAATGAATTTGGTTAATGATCGAGTGGTAATTTCTATGTTCAGGATTTGATTCTGAGGAAAGTGGAAATTTACAGTTTTTAAATCCCTTTGTAGTCCTGTTAAAACATAAAAGACAAGGTCACTAACAGCAGAAGAAAATGAAAAGATAATGCAAGAGCGCAGGATAATTAAAGAGCGCGGAAGCAGCTCTGCCTTAATATCCTTCAAATATATTTAAAATATATATTTAAAAAATATATAATTATTTACAATTACTGACTAACTAAATAAAATTTACTCGACTTCACTGCCTTTTCTTTTAATGGTTTCATTATTTTAAAAAAGCCTGCAAACATTATACATTTATTTATAATTTAAAATACAGTTTAAATTCGGTTTTGTACACTATTTCCGATTTGTTCAATAATAATTTTGTTTGGTTTTAATTCAGATTAATTATTTGCAGCACAAAGTTAGCTCTGGTGCTGTATTTACACGACTATGCCAATAGGTTTACAATTAGATTACTTTTATTACTATTATTTTTCTGAATTCGCATGGAGTTGCAATCAATTAGGCTGATGGGAAAAAAACTCATTATATTAATTAAGTTTAAATTAAAAACAGTTGGAGTAAAACCCGAAACGGTTTCCTATTTCAGGTAAATATTATTTAAAATATTTTCACAGGGATTCAAAGAATGTTTACCTAAAATATACCAAAGCCTATGCAATGTTCAAGGACATTTTCCTGGTTCCTTGAAACACTCCTCACTCTCACCCAAACGGCAGCTCAATCTATTGCTGGATGTCTCAGTTATCATTAAGTGTCGTAAGCCAAAATGATAATGCATAAATGTTAACAAATTTCACAGCACGGAAAGCAGACACATGGACCCCTGACCCCTCTCGCCTTTCGGCTTTCGGCATTAAATTCATTTCACATGCATGGCATTAGACAGACAATGGAAGGATGCCTCCGCCTCTGGCTGCTAAGATTTGATTTGAAAATTGTAAATGCGGTCACGTATGTTATTATATCAAATATCTTTCATGGTTATGTTTATATGCTTACATTTGTTGCTAGCCTGCTCCCTGCTCTCCCCTCACTCGGCAGCTTCGCTTTCAACAAATTGACTTTTGTATTCGCAATTTGAAATTGTCGCACATGGAATACATATATGATAAATACATATTTTGTCTATCGTTTGCGTAGTACAAGAGAGTTGTAAAATTTGAATTTATATTGAATTTTTCATTCTACCCTGGGAATCCCTGGGAATATAATTAAATCATTTTACGGCATTTGATTTCCTTTAAGGTTAATCGTGGCCAAGAAAGCTTATTTGGGCTTGGATTTAAATCGATATTAATCCCAGCATGAAGCCAATTAAATGAATTTGTCACTCACCAAATATGGTTTATGGATTTAATCTGTATAAATTGTCTTTAAGAGTTATTTTTGTTTAGATTAGATCCTAATTACATAAGTTTTGATTTAATATTTAGACGTTTTACACATTTGAACACATTGAGAAAATATTTTAATACAGAAAAATTCAACAGAAAAAAGATATTGCGATTGGAAATTAAAATAAAACATTCTTACAAGTGTAAAATATTATGAAATAAGTTTTTTAACAACTGGAAAACATTTAGAAAACTATTAAAAGTTGCTTACTTTTAAAAATAAAAATTATTTACAGTTAACTTACATATAAAATTTATATTAAAATATTATCCAAGAAACAAGCTAAAGTCTTAGTAGTAAGGGAAGGTTTTTCATGCTTAAATTTAAGTAAAAACAACTATTTTCCCTTAACCTTTCAAGTGAGTGTAAGTTCCTCAATTGCTGGAAATAAGTTTTCGCCACTCCAGCCAGTCCTCGTACTTCGGGAAAACACTTCCCCGACTCGGAGCAGGTTATTTTTTAAAGTCAAATAGGAAAAGTCAAGAACTCACAGCCTCACCTTGGCGAGCCTCTCGAGATCACAAGCGAATGTGCCTATCATTGCAGCATGTCAATGCTGCTGGCGAAATGTATCTTTCACGCTCAATTTATTTGTAATGATGTCGACAGCAGGGCCTCAGTGGGAAAAGCCAACGTGGCGTGGATGTCCGTGGGAGGGGCTGACGGTGAAAAGGAAATGCGAGCTATGGCACATTAGTGGCGCCACCGAAAATCCCCAATCATAAAGTGAGCGGACTGGTGGCAACTTTTCCTTTTTTCGCGAACGCATTTTTCATGTCGGAATCGTTGGGTCTAGGGCAAATGATGTCCCTTGAGAGGGGCGGAGCTGGGATGAAATAGCCGCATGTGTAGCTCTAATGAAATAAACATGTTTATTAGATACGAATGCGAGTCAGCAAGGGTCTTGCTTTTTTTACGGTTACCGTTACGAGTCCCAATTTCTTCTATTCGTTTTTTTTTTTTTTGAGTTCACGGTGCGTATGATTAATATTAAGTGTAGCTGCCTTGCACCTGTCCGCTTTGTAATTAATTGAATTATTTTTCTCAGGACGTGGACGCCAGTAGGGAGCAGGAGATGCAAAAGGCTAAGAAGCAGAGACCTGGATAGAGAGTAGTACTTCTCGCCGGCATTATAAATTCAAAAGGCATCAGAAATAGCGGAAATGCAATTAAAATGCTCCTGGCCCTACGTCACCCCGCCGCCGAAGTGTTGGTCTGTGAGTGTGGCTAAGCACAAATTACCAGCAGCTACTTAGGAAAGGAAGGCAGCGGGAAAAACTGCACAACTTGTCGGAATGCTGCAGGCGAAACGAGAGCCCTATTATGCTTAATTAAGCTGCTTTCTCCTCCGCGCTGCTTTCTCCTCTGCCGGCAAGAAAGTTGCCTCGAATGGCGAGGTGCAGAGGTGTAAAGTGCCACTGGATAAACTGTGGAATAGTGCAGAGGAGCTACAAGTGGAACTTGTTAGCAAGATATTGTTTTGATGCGCCCAGAAAGGCTTGGGAGAGAGAGGGTTCTTAATAAAAATCAGCGTCATAATTATAGAAATTGTTATGTTGTTAATATAAAAATTAAAAGTATATATTGCTTTTAAATACTTATTTATATTATATATTTATTTAGAAAAATAAGTTTATAAATTGTTTACAAATTTTTTTAAACTGTATTTAGTTATTTGAAATATATTTAGTTACTTTTCCCAGTTCGTTTAAGCGGATTGCCGTTACTATGGTATTTACTAACCAACGATCAGCTCTTTTACCCTTGAGCCACTTGATTTAATTAGCCCAAAAAAACAGTAAAAAATATCCTTTCGAATACCACTTACAGGCCAATTGAAAACAAGCAAATCGGTTTAAACTATTAAAATTAATCCATTAAAAATAAAAAGGGGCAGCGCGAGTGAAGCCTGGAGAGGCGGAGGTTAAGGTAGGTAGCATCCAACGCGGCAAACGTATTCATTCAGAGTGGAATGCTAATGAGGTTAATGTTTGCATTGAACCCAAAAAATGGCGAATGTAAAGCAAAAGCCCAGCCTCAGCAGCAGATCCTGTTCCGTCCGCAATCCTCGCTGCCCCTGCATGGGATTTCGAAATGTGTATGCGAAAAAAAAACAGTCGAGCAAATAAACGGACAAACAGCTGGGGGAAGACTTGAAGAGACCAACTAATCAAGGTAATGAAATCAGTTTTATTTTAGCCTTTTTTATCATTTTTTTTTGTGCAGCTCAAAGTTGGGGAAAGGATGGCTGGCCGGAAAGGGGAGTGCAGTTCAAAGTGTGCGCCAGGGGGTTAAGGTTTCAGCCCTCTCCGTTGTTGTCTGGCAATGACTCTCTTTCGCTCGGCCTCCCAGTCAGTGTATTAGAAATTTAAAATATTAAAAATTCTGCTCAGTCTGAGTAGGCGGAGGCCAGTTAGAAGATTAAAGGCATGTGGTTAGACTGAGGTAGAGGTAAAGATGAGTCGTTAACAAGGAAAGCATAATCTTGATGCAATTAAAATAAGGCTTTACCTTTAATTTGGATGAATTAAATAAATTTTTAAAAATATTTCTTAGAAATTAAATATTGAAATAACTTTGATAATGACTGATATGATCTTTAAATATATTTTTTTAGTAAATATAAATCATAATACATAAACTTGCTTTAGCTTGTATTTGTCCTCTCATAAACTGCTAATGGCTCAACAAACTTGCAGCCACTAAAAACTTTAAACCACTGAAACTCACAGTCCGAGACTGAGTCCGAGTTTGAGTTTATCCAGCAACAATCTGATACAGCTTGTTGGGTAAACTTGCTCCTGGCCCTGGTCTGCTCCTGCCGATCCTGATGCGACGCTTCATGCTTGTTTCACATTTCCGCTTTCGTTAAGTTATTAATTACCCAAATTCCAGGAGACGACAACAATCTGCTCCTATCTCTCGTCTGGCTCTGTTTGTGGGTGCTTGGGAAATCTTGTCAGCAATTCAATTAGTGGCCGCTTGCGTTTATCTTATTTAAATGCAGCATACTTTCCAGCTGGTGCACACACAGCATGTGTGTGTGTAGGGTTGCCAGGACAACAAGAACAGCAAAGGAAGGGAGCCAAAGGGCTCGAGGCAAACTCGTGACTTATGCAGTGACGCAACCAATTATGGCTTGAGGGCAACACAGTAGCTGCTGCAATGTCTCGCCGCCATCTTTCTGACACCTACATTTACACCTACACCTGCACTTACTCTTACGCTTACACTGTGGCTCTTTGGCATCCTTTAGATGGTCCTGCGAGATGCATGCGTGTCCTGCGGTTGACTGTGTCTGCCGTGTGTCTGCCATCTAAGCCGATATTCACTCTCTCAACTATGTCAAGTGAGATTTTATGGCACGATGGAAATTTTGATTGTCTGCCAGCGAGATGATGAAGGAAACCTTTTGCGGATCAGACACCGCGCGTCGGCAATATTTCAACAGCAATTGTTTAAAAGTTTCTTAATTAAATATGACAAGTTACCTGCCAGCCATGGACGAGGCTATTTCGAAGTTGAGAACTTTTGCCGCTGCTGTTTTTGACATTGAGAGTGCCAGGATATTAATAATAAAATCTAATGTTGCTTTTTAATACAACTTGAGAGGTTTTTGTTTCAACAGGAACTTAATTTTGTTATATAAAAATTTGGATTACATTTTATAGAATTAATGTGAAAGGAACCCCTCAAACATTTATTTAAGAACTGTTTTTTTGCAATTTTATTTAGTCTTTAAGAACCTCTTTCGATCTCCCCACCTTAAAGCTATCTTAGCTTTAATTAAAATATTTTCCTTTCGATTTGCAAGTGAATTTAGGGTAAGCAAAAGTCACAGGCTTTCAACGAGTCAAGTATTTAACTCTCGAGACTTCTTTGGTGGGCAGCAGTCAATTACGTAAATTGGCTTCCCAAGTTGTCGCGTTTTATTTTTCTACCTCTTCGATTTGTCTGTAGTTTGCGGGGAGTTACTTACTTATCTGATTTGGCTGGAGTTTTCTGGGAGTTCTTCACATCCCCTGCTGTGCGTGAGCTGCCAAGAAATTGAAATTGAAGCCGTCAAGGGGAAGGCAGACTGTCAATGGTTTTGACTGACTGTCTCCCATTTTAATTAGGTAAAAACATCACAGAACTCAGTAAGCGCTAGTTGGCTTATACTGACACATTTGTCTCACATTTACATTTCCCCCAAAAAATATAAAAAAATATCAACCACAAATTTATATTTACCTTCGACAAAAACAAAAAAAAAACCCACAAGGACATCGCTGAGCGGACAATCGGATAGCCATTAGGATTCTTGGTAAGCGACCTATTTAATGGCCGTCATTCAATTAAACCATTCAAACCCTTGCTTCCCTGAATGCATTTTGAGAAATCGTCTCAATTTGGCAAACAGGCAGAATTAATCAGTTCAATTTGACGCTCCATTGATTAAAAAACAATCCCCTGTGGCCTTGTCGGCCGCCCCGTCATATTCATTCAGTTAATTAAATTTGTGGCCGGCGAAAGTGAAATGTAACGGCATTCTCAATGGCGACACAGGAAATGTTATGAATGTAAACAACGCTTTTTAAATATTTCCGAATGAAAGTGGCCCCGCGCGCGCCGCCTTTTGGGGAGTCACACACATGGCGTATGAAATATACGCCGCATTGGCCACAGGTAAAATTGTCACGTTTTTAATTAAACCAAGACCCACGGCCAGCAAATACAATCGTCCAATAATCAATGTCCCGTCCACCGTCCACCCGTGCCAATAATATGGCAACAAATATAATTATAATTAAAAAATAAAAGTTATTTTAGTGCGTGCCAGAAATGTGTAATTAAAACACATCGCAGACCAATCGCTCAACCACTTGTTGAGGTTTCCTTAGGTCATGGAAATGTTTAATCAAATAACTCTTTTTGTTCAAGTAAAGTTAAATATGTTTTGTAATTTAATTAATTTTATTTTATGTTTCGTATTTGTTTTTATAAAATTTCCTTTAGGTAATACTTTTTTAGTTAAAAAGTCCTTATATAGACCATCATGTGCGTTATATAGTTTAAAAACTTGAAAGTCACGCGATTTTAAAGTCCCAGAAGGCAGCTGGGATTGTTCACAGCAATAAATAAATATATAGTAATTTAAGTGAAACATTTCTCTGTTTTGTTAAATGGAAGCCATTGGCTTGGTTTCTTTCTTTGATGGTTTTGGAATAATAATGACATAATTGAACTATTTACATTTCTTTGTTGTGTGGTATTTTTAAGCACGCCTAAAGGAATTTTATATTATTTAACTGACCTGATTCCCGAATTAGAACACACAACCGATAATAGCAGACACACGCAAACCACACACCCAGCCATGCCCACTTTTTGACAAGTCATTTGGCAGCTCGTTTTTAAAAAAGGGCCAACTTAATTGTTTCTCTGCTTTTTCCTTTGGTTTTGTTTTGTTGCGGCTTTTAATTAGAGAGCCCGGCCGATGGCAGACGACGATACAGCAATTAACGACTCACAAAATCATTTCATTGTGTCTGTCAAACGTCGCGACCGTAAGCGCCTAAAAGCCAGCTACGATAAGTTTTTTTATTACACCTGAGCTCCATATCAGCGAGTGTGCTGAGGCTCATTAAAAACGAAAGCACCGCTCATTACCTGACTGAGAGCAGAAACAGGAACACTCAACACACCCACACACATGGGACATGGGACACGGGACACGGGACATGGGACACACAGGAAACCGAAGGATTTCTGAGTCGGCAACCCGCACAGCCAGGTTGGTGTAGTGTTTTAATTACCTTTGGCTCTGCCAGCGCCTCGTGTGAGCCCTTCTCGCTGTCGTTCGACTCGTTGTTTAAGTAATTGTTTGTCATTAGTTAAAATGTTTTCATTTTGCCACAAGCTCCGGCTCGAACTCGGGCTCTGAGGCAGCCAGAGGGGCGAGTTAACTGAGTAAAAATCTGAAACACTTGGAAAAAATATCAGGGAACTTAAAACTGATAAAAGGACTTTAATAGTTCTGAAAAATTTACATAATAATAAGAGTTTGCTACTCTTTTATACCCGTTTGATTCACATTGTATCAAATTTTCAATTTCAATTTCCTAACGATTTCCTTAGCAGGCTTTTCTTGATCCCTCAACTCGCCCTGTTTCAGTCAGTGTTCCCACATTCACTCCAGACAGGCGAACACAACATATCGTCTCGACTGCTCGAGAGAAACCCTTCCGAACTCATAGCCACATCTGATTACTCTCTTCCGTAGATCGCACGGGATGGCCTTCGTAGCGCGCCGGAGCAGCGATGGCAAGTTGGTGGATCGCCAGCAAGTGTCTTGCGGCGGTGAAACTCGCTCGGTGCTACTTTCCGACATAAGCGATGAGGAGTCGACGGACTCGGTCCTTGGCGGCTACACAAGTCGCACTTATGGAGCTCCCACCGTAAGATTCGTGGGTCAGGGCGAGGGTGAGGGTGATGGTGATGATGGTGACATAGAAGGGGAACTCGAGGAGGACAATCTGGAGATGGATGGAGCCGAGGGCTCGGGCAATTATAGTGATGATAGTGATTCCATTACAAATTTCTGCAACCAACTGGACGAGGAGGAGGCCAACGATGCCATGCACAGGCTAAAGTTCGAAGAGAAACTAGAATCCTTCGAGCACTCGGAGGTGGAGGATCTTTGCGATCTAGATGAGGATTATATGACGGATGTGCAGACCATGATGGGCAAGCCGGAGGATACATTATCCACTGACACTGAGACTGTGATGAATACGGACCAGGATATTCAGAGCCTGTGCTCCTTCGAGAGCTTTACGCCAACCCTGATGCAGCCTGGTGAGGACAACAGTGAATTGGACAATATTAGTCTTAAGACTCGCTTTAAAGATGACAACCAGGACACGATGAGTGACAAGAACTTTCCCATAGTGGAAAAGCAGAACAAGGAGGATAACGTGGATAATTTGAGCGCCAGGACCTACCACCGGCCTTCATCCAACCGAAAGCATGAGAAGCAGCGAGAGCCGGACCTCGATCAGTTGTCCAGCCGCACCTACGACCTGAGCAACTGCGGCGGCAGCCTTCATGGCAGTCGTCGCAGTGGTGGCGCAGGGCAGCACGACAACTCATCGATATCCACTTGCAGCTGGACCGACATGTACCGCGGGGCCCTGCAGCCATCTGACGGCGGCAGCGCCATTGTGCCTTCTCTTAGCCTTGCCAGCTCCTCCTCGGAAGCGTCCACCTACTACAAGGGTCTGGAAGAGAACAAGGAACGTCACAGCCAAGCGGCCTTCGAGGATTGGAAGGCACGCAAGGCCGTGCAAAAGCAGAAGAGTCTTTTGGCAGCCAAGCAGGAGCGAGAGAAGCGTGAGGCAGAGGCAGCTATGCGTCAGCAGCAGGCTCAGGCTCGCTTTCAGGAGTGGTGTCGCCGCAAGGAAGAGCAGCAGCAGCAAGAGCGCAAGAAGTATATGCAGCCAAGCCAGTCAAGCTCTGGCAACTCTTCGGGCTCTGGCTCTGGCTCTGGCTCTGGCTCTGGCTCGATCTCTAGCTCGGGCTCAGGGCCAGGAACTGGAGCGGCACCAGCATCTGGCCCTAGTGCCGCTCGCAAGGCAGCATCGGAGGCCACGAGAAAGCGACTCAAGGAGTGGCAAGTCAACAAAACCGAGCAGCAGCAGCGGGAGCGTGAGAACAAGCGTCGAGTGGAGGAGAACAAGCAAAAGCTGGAGGAAGAGCGCAAGCAACGATCGCAGGGAGCCTGGAAGAACTGGATGAAGCAGGTGGACAAGCGGGCCAAGCCGGTGCCCCTCAACCAGGGCTTCGACACGCTGCGCGGCACCATCTCTAATATCTACATCAATCCTGTGCAGTGGGTCTCCAACATTGATCCCCAGGATTCCGGACGCAGTCGCTAGAGGCCCATTGCTCCGCCGTTGTTGTTACACTTACTTAGTTCCATGGAGAAATGGATGGATGGTTAAAAGGACTCGTTTAATTAAATTTGAAGCGCTCCACGTCAGCTGCTGGGCCTGCTCAAAAAATGTGTAAAAAAAATAAGTTTTTTAATTGTTCAAAAGCGGCATTATCCAAATCGTTTTAACTTCGCCAATAAAAACTAAATCAAACAAATAATACCGCCTATTTTTTGTATATTTACCTTTTTTCCCCGGTGTAGTTTTCCCACAAACACAATAATGGCAATTATAATTGTCCAGAATGGTTGACTGACCTCCAGTTCATGTATCGTACCCAATATCCCAGAAAAATGCTAACAGCCTCACCACCTAATGCCTGCCGCCCAGCAGGGAAACTTAAAACGATAACCTGGCTATCCTCCACTTCCCTCTCTCAGTATCTGACCCAGGACACTGCACTTCCTGGTTGCCTGTCCATTGCCCTGTTTGTTTCATTACCCATCTCACCATTATTGTGTGCGTTTGTGTCAATTTGTGTTTTTATTATTTATTTGCCAAGTCCACGGGGAGTCGGCAAGTGGTGGAGCTGGCTTAATTAAGCTTTTTTTTTCGTTTCGTTCCAACCACCCCCTGCCATCAGACTTTTATTTATGCAATTAACCAAAGCCTCGTGTAATAAAGTCCCGTTTGGTAAAATCTTTGATTAATTGTAGTTTTGTTTACACGATGAGAGCGAGTCAGACACGATTATGTGGGTTATCTGACAGGGGCCCAGGGACCGCTTGGGCTATTTGTGACTCTGTGTTTGTATGTGCGAGGAGTTGGGCAGGGTTTCTCAGGTGATTAGTGATATAGTTGGATGGCAATTTGTTGGAACACTGAACGAAACTAGCTACATGAGAAGGGTATAAGATTTACTTGATATATCAGGTCATGAAATGAGTAAAATCTGTGTTGAAAATTAAGTATTTCGATTTTATAAAGTATAAATTTATATACAGATTGCTACTAGCTTGGTAAGTTCTAGGTTATTTTAGCTCTTAGCATATTATTCCAGTTCTCATTATTATTATGTTATAAACCACGAAATGTTCAGAAAGTAGAACAATTTTAATTTCTTCTAAAGTATTGAATGTTTTACGGGATGTCACAAGTTATATGGTATAACTTTCGTATAACTATAATTATAATTTATTTATATAATTTTCGTGAAAATGCATCTAAATATGCTGTTGTTTTGATATTATTTTATTTAACCATAAAATGTATGCAGTATAATACTAATGGTAATTTATTTTAATAAAATTGATGCAGCATATTAATGCAAATGCTAACTTCTTTATTTATTTTCCATTGAATGCCCAATTTCCTAATTTCTTTTTCCAGTGCATACTTACTGATATGTCTAATCGGGCCTCTTGTCATTACCATTATCATTATCTTGTTGATGATGGTTTCAACTGAGTATATCGTTTTTATGCCTCGACTGAGACTTGCTCTAATTGTAGGTAAATTGATCCATAAATTGCACTCATTTATGGCTTGAAATTTGCTGTGAGGGATTTAACTATTTCGCTTAATCGAGCTACTAATTGAAAAAGCCTTCGTTTAGTGTTATTGGTTAATTTAGTGTGACTTACATTCTTTTGAAATTTGCTTTTGGTTTCAAGGATGACTCATTCTCGTATGTCTGCCACTTTGTCTAGGTAACAAATTGTGGGCTATTTTCGAATTTGTGTTGCCTTTTTTTTGTTTGTTGTTCCTGTTCTTTGGGGGCCATAAACTTTAATACGCAATCGTAAAATTTGGGGAGGACAACAGCTAAATGGGACCCTTTTCATATGAGGAGGGCATAATCTCGGCTGGCAGAATGACAAAATGTTAATGCGGTGAGAGATTTTTACGACTGGCCATAAATTAAAGAAACATTTTCGACAAATGCCTCCAGGAATCGCACTTTGACTGCAAATATTTTAAAACCATTTAGAAAGCATTTAAATAACAATTAAGGGCACGCAGCCACATACAAAATAAAACAATTATTGCAAAACGAATTTCTGAATGCAGATTAGCATAGTTTGCGGCTTGGAGCGGCGTTTTAAATGCAAAACAAATTGTCCAAGCGAAAGCGAAAGCGAAAATATGAAAGTGAAAGCTTGCCAATAATTATAATAAATAACCACAGAAAAATATTCGAAATGATTTTTCACCACAACGCAGAGGGCACAAAAGAAAATTAATAATAAATCTCAAAATGCTCATTAACTTAATTACTGTGTTTATTTTCATTGCCCTTCCTGTTCGGCATTGTGTCCTCCTTTCCCTCGCTTTCCCGGGGTTTTCGCTGTTGCTTTGTACATACAATGTGTGTGAGTGTGGAAATGCTTTCCTTTTGGTGCGTCACGCAATTTTTAGGACCCTTCGGCGGCCTCACCACCCGCACCGAAGCTTTGATAAACAACTTGGCGCTGAAAAAATAGCCTCAGAACATGAAGAAATTGCGCGTCTTTAACCTTAATGTGTATTTAAGTAATGTTAATTGTGCTCAGACTTACCAGATGCCATTTTCCGTCGACAGCTGGCGCCACTGCTTGGATTTCCGGTTGCTCCTTTTGGCAAAATACTCGTAATTATGCTAATATACAAGTTCGGTGAGTGCGGGAAGCGTATCTAAACTTGTGTTGTGTAATTGCTGGCTGTTAATTGAATTTCGGCGAAAAATGGTGACCATGGCTAGCAATTAGGCAAAGGTGTCGAGGGGATGGGCCTGCCATGTCAGGGGACTAACTCAAGGGCTAATGACAAAATATCTTATTTTAAAAAATCAAGCCAAGGTTAGTCAAGCTTAAACTGAATTATGAAAGTTAGAAGTGAGTAAAATAAATATAATTATTTATATTATGCTTTAAAAAATCAATTTAGATTAATTTAGAAGATGCTATAGCTTTAAAATAAATTCTTTTCTACAATCTAGAGCCTTTATAGTTTCATAAAAATGCCGTTTCCTCTCCTCTCTCCGAATATAGTCACAATTTCACTGTTAATATTTCATATTCTTTGCTTATTAAAGTTTAAATATTAACAAATATACAAAACTCGTAATATAAAATGACTTTATATTAAAAAAAATACATTTCTCTGAAACTTCCTTTATGCTTTCAATAGCTGTCATGCAGAAAAATCGATCCTATAAGCACGCTTTTTTTTCAGGAAGCAGGCAGTGTACGGCGCAATCAGAACGCTTAATACCCCATAACATTTTGACATTATTAAAATCGAAAATATTTGGTAAATTCGGGTCAGGTGAACTCAGTTTGGCTAACATTACCCAATGTCCGGTGAGGTAAATGCATATTTACAGCACTTTAACCTTGAGATTTATATGCGTTATATGCAAAATGCCTGTCAGACATCCCCCTGGGTCATGGCTCTCCGCCCAAATGGGTTGAAGGGGAAAAAAGGCGAACGGGAGAAAAATCCATGAAAATGCACTAAAAAAAAGGAGCAAACAAGCAGCACGCTCACGTAAGCCGGTGATGGTGCTGCGGTTGCACCTGTTTTGGCATGTCTGAAAATTCCTGGAAACAAATGTAATAAAAACTAGTCGTAATACACACACGCTCTCATCTACACACACACACACACACACTACTCATACTACACTCCGACTTGGTCAAACTGGCTAGGGCTTTTTATTAGCCTGAGCTTTTTCAAGAGTTTCCCCGAGTTGTGTTTTCTAATTTTGGCTTTGCTTTGTTGGTTTGGTTTTGCGTGCTGGTCCGCACTTAAAGTTTCCTTAATGAAAGCAATTTTTTGTTTTATTTCAAATTTGTAGCCGCTTTTAATTTGATTTTTTAGTGTCCAGTTTTTTTTTGTATATATATTTGTAATTTATGCGCTCTTTGGGCTTTTTGGAGCCATCAAAATCTTTTGAAAATTACTGACATGAAATAAGTGGGTCTTTTATGTAAAGAAGTAGGAGGAATTCAAGTGGAAACAATGGTAATTGGTTCTAAAAAAATATAAATAAATAAATTGTACATTATATTATATTATATTATTTGTTTTATTATTTTATTTACCAAGAATTAATGGAAAGTATAATAATTAATTCATATTAAGTAAGTTTATCAAAAATAATAAGAGAAAATAAAAGAAAAAATATTTAATATCGATAAACCTATACGAATTTTTGATTTCTTTATTTTTTAATAAGTTTGCCTATTCAAACGGTTGTCTAGTATTTCTAGCGATTGTTTATTTAGGAAATATTTTAATTAAATAAAAAAAGTATATTCTTACCTCTCAACTTCCCCAACCTGTGAAAAATCCATATAATAAAAATCCTTGCCTTCTTAACGCTTTAATGTTAAATGTTTTATTTTATAAATATTCCTGTCCATTTGCCAAGTCGCTTACACTGAAATGTACATGAAATGCTTACATTTGTATGTATATATATTTATAGATATTTTATATATTCTTGTTTGTATAGCATAATAATAGCGATATAAACATAACTATATAATTTGCGGTTTTAACAATTTTACTTCGTGTGGAAATATACAATTTGCTAAATATATATTAAATGAAATTCCTTTCGCTCTTAATCACGAGATTAATTTTCGCATTAAACTGGCTGCATATATAGCCTTCCGTTTTTTGTGTGCTTTTATTAACTGGAATTCATTTATTTATTTTTGTTTTTTGTTTATCAATGTTGATTGTTTATCAAACAAAATGCCAGAAAAGATATTTGTTAATTGTATTTTAAATATTATTTAATGTGCTTAGTATGTTTAATAAATGATATGTATTTTTTGTAATGCGACTTAAGTATGGTTTTAATTCTGGAAAAGGGTTCAGAAGATTTCAGGAGCCACATAAAGCGCGGTAACGGAGAACAATTGAGCTTTGCTAGTTTTTTTTGTTTGTTTGTTTGCAGGATTTTCACTGAAACACAGCCAGCTGCTAAGCTGATTTATATATGTAATTTATGTTTTTATTTCTGCTGAGCATTTGGCGGATATTTAATTCTCTTTCCCTCCATGTGCTCCATGACTTCTGCTCCCAATCTGTGTCCTCACCCCTCCAGCCTCAGCTTACCAACTAGTTTTATATTCGTCTAACCCTGTTGACAACTATAACATTTAGCTTCGATTCAAATGGCAATTAAATGTTACTTTGCACACATACAGTCTCTTACATAACGCCCAATATCTGGTTTATACAAGTGTTATAATACATAACCGTCCGCCCTTAACCCGCTAGAGAAATACAAAAAAACCTTGCCATACATTCTATGTACATACATGTGCCGTAATCGATTTGCGTACAGTGATATTTTACAGGGACCCAAGGAACTTAGTCTCTAGAATCAACAGCTCAACATGCACGCGGTCAGGGGGAATTACGAGGAAGGAAGCCTGGTTGACTTACTAGCTACAGATGCGAACCTCGAGCCGCACCATCGATTTGATATATGGTATGTGTTTGTGTATGTTGTGATTCCGCGCTGACAATCCTTAGCTAAAAGCAGTCGCAGCGAGCCATAAATCAGCGCCAAGTAGCATTTGGCATTGACAAACTCAATCATCATCGCACAGTCACTGCCACTGCCATGGCCGCAGACTGCTGCAGCTTTGGCTCCGGTTCCAAGATCAGATCAGACTCCAACTGCAACTCCATGTCCATGCCGAAGACCGTGTCAACTCCGCGTCTGTGTCAAACATGCGTCAGTGTCTGCGGCAGGCGTGTCAACTGGGTGCTCTGCATCCGCATCGTTCCCACTGCCACTGCTGCTGCCGCCGCCAGGAGCAGAGGCAGGAGTCCGTCGAGGTCCTGCCGCCAAGTCCTGGCTGCCGAGGACCCGTACATGCTGTCAATGCTCTCCGCACTCAGGCTTAAATCGGCTGCAGAGGAGGAAGAGAGTAGGAGAGAGAGGGAAACTCGTATGTTAATGGGATGGCTGGCTGGCAGCGGAAATTGGCTAAAGCTTTTGAGTGAAGTGATTAGCAGCCAGGCTGTGCAGCCAGGTTCTGGTTTCTCCAGTCACCAAGCCATCTTGCCCTTGTGGTGGGTTAAGTCCAATTTAGGGGTCAATTTTCACCAGGCTACGCTAAGTGTTAAGAGGAGCCTAGATGGGGAGTATTAGCTAAGCCTGAAAACATATTTTTAACTAAATTTAAATAGTTTGATTTGCTAAATTAAATTATCATATACCCTGTTTATTTTTATTTATACTTTTATTACTTAGACATCAAATAATAAACCAAAAGTGTATACAAAATATAAAGTCCAATATATCATCGATTATTTTAAGCTCAAGATAAAAGAAAAATTATAGATATTCCTTTGTATAATGCGAAGCTTCAGAATTGATTTTTAAAACTATAAAGTCTCTATCTATTTTCTCCACATATTTTTATATTTATAAGGCAAATATATTTCCCCCTGTTTAACTTCAACTTCTATACACATTCAATTAAGCTATAACAAAAAAAATAACCTGACTCACCGGCTCTTCAACTTTTCGATCCTCTGCAAACCGCGAAAGAATTTATTTGATTGTGGCCAAGTATTTACAAATCATTAAATTGCCATAAAGCCAAGCCGAGCGTGTTTATTGATATACAATTATGCCCTAAGACCCTCGCGGGAGGAAGAAAAACTTTTACCTGCTTCCAGAGCCTGTCCGAAAAAGTATGCTACGCTTTGGCCTCCATCTCTGGGCACTCCCTCACTTTTTTTTTATTTTATTTTGTGAGTTTTTCTGCTTGGCAAATTAGTGTGAAAATCTGTTAAACATTGACGACGGACTGCGCGGGCAACTGTGGGACCCTTTTCTTTTTTATGGCATTCGCCCTGTCTCAAGTGGCCTGTTAAGCCGGACCCCAAACCACGGGACAAGTGCTTGAAATATGGCCCATAACCCTAATCGGCATGCCGCACACAGCGCTCCTCCTCATTCTCATTCCTCCATAAAATCCGGTTCGCTCTCTTACCTTTTCTTTTTCCTGGATTTTCCATATCCTCGCCGCTGTGCTCCTGGGCCCTGGCCGGATGATGCGATTCCGAGCTTTTCGTTCGCTTCTTGCCTGTGCAACGAGAAATTATTGAATTGCGGTTAAGTTGTGTGGATGAAGAGAAGAGGAGTATCTGAGTAGTATTTGAGTATCTTTAAGTAACTGCCGAAAAGCATTCGCAATCGCATTCGCACTCGCACTCGCTCTCGCAATGCATATTCATAATAAACTTGTCGCTGTTTGTTGCCTTTCAATTTTCCCTCCCGTATTTTTCACTTTGTCTGACCTCAACCGCAGCCTCATCCGGAGGAGTATCAACAGGAGTCTCAGTCCAACCCAGTTGGGTCTGATCCGTGGCGTTGACGATTTGAAACGGATTTGCATGGCATATGAATTATTTATGTGCTTTTTTCTCGCCTTATACTTTTTCGCCCCGCTTTATATTTCCCAGGATTCCTGCCAGGCCAAGTTGAATATTTCCAGCTCATCTTAAATTTATGCCAAGTGGCTATTAAATTTTGCTTCTTGCACGCTTTGTCTCGGTTACTCTTCCCTGAGTCTGCTTCCCCCTTTTTTTTAACAAGGTTTCTTAGTTAAACCTTTAAAATTCCTAGGAAAAATATATATATATTTCTTTCTTTAAACTCGGTTTATATTTAAATTAAATTTCATGGTTTAAAGGTAAATTATATTACATTTTATTTGTATTTATTTTAAATCGAAATAGGGTTTGTTTAGTGATCTTTTAATTTAGTTTGTTCGCAATAAATGTAATTCTAGGTTATGCAAATTATTTATGTAGAGCCCCTTAAAATGTATTAAAATATTCTTTGTATATTCAAAAGTCAAGATTTCTGAAATCTTGTTTTTAAGTTGAGAAATATATATATTTTTTGTAGTATAAAAAAATGTCTGCATTTCCCAATACTCACCTTTATGCCGCGCCTCAAAGTTCTCCACATAGTTGACTGCGTTTGGCGGTATTCCTGTGAATGATCAAAGGCTTTCGCTTACCGTAACCGAACAATTGTGGGTGCTAAGGGTCTACTTACTATATAGCTTAATGGTGCCATCGGTATCGCCCAGCGAGTTCTTCGCCACACACCGATAAGCTCCAAATTCCGATTGCGACAGGGGATTTATGTGAAGCCTCATCGAATTGCGATAGCCGCCAATTTCGGTCACATTCGCCGAGTATTTGCCACCTGCAATAGAGTTGGTTTCGAGGTTGGGGGTTGTCATATCCGAGTTAATATTTCATTAAAATAATAAACTAATTAATATTTAATTGAAATTTTGCGTTATTTAATAATTAAATGCATGTCACGCTCACATCGCCGGTAAGTACGGACGGGCAAAGTTTCAACAATGTTGCTGACAGGCATAAATTTATGCACGAACTCATGTCACACCGGAGGCCAGGCCAGGCCAGGATACGCCCGGGAAGGGGGTTCGGTTCGGTTTTATGTTCTGTTTCGGTTTCGGTTTTTCTGTTGTCAATTAAAATCTGCCAGAAACAAAATTTTAAATTAATTTCATTTCCATTTATGACGGCGGCTTCGAAAGCAGTTATTCGCTTCGCTTCTTCGCATCGTTCACTTCTAAGCCGTACCCCAAACCGGGTTTTGCCGGGATTTCCCAACGGGCGGGAAACCGCAGGACTGCGGTCCTGTCTGGGTAGTAACTTCGTGTGCGAGTGCCGCGACTAAATCAGCTAATTAACAACTTTTTTGGTGTGTGTCTGCGTCTGTCGCGTGGAGTTTTGCACTCAACGGTCATCAGTTCGTTAGCAAGTCGTGTGATCCGCTGGGAAAGCTGTGAACTTTTCCTCGCAGGGATTGAGGGATAGTGGTTCCGGGTTTTGGGACTCTGACATACCGTTTATGACATTTTAAAAGGAAGCTTGCAAATGCTATATACTCAACATTGACTTTTTAAGAGTTAAGAGTAAATACTAAAATTATTTTTATTTTTCCTCAAGGTTTAGTTAGTCTCTACTAAGTTCTATTACTTGGTTTTTAAACTTAAATATCAGAATGTTTTTATAAAATTCTTATAGTCTCACCTGGCGGCACAATCTCTCCACGTTCCCTCGTCCAGTAATTTATAGACTTGGGATAAGCCTCTGATTCACATTCCAAAGTAACGCCTTTTCCCTCTACGGCACCGATCAATTGATTTTGTACAGTGATCATTGGTGGAACTAAAAATGGTTCAAATTATATAATAGTAATTCTATTAGTTAATTTTTTATAAGAATGCCAAGTTAAGATCACATACAGTGTACGACCAAAGTTATCCTTTTGCTCACTGAAGGTGGAACTCCATTGGAAGCTATGCACAAGTAGGCGCCCATATGTTGTCGCTTTACATTTGGTATTATTAAATCAGTGCCCTCGACACTAGGAACTGTAAGAAGATAGGTAAATAAAAAAGATAAATAGGTAAATTAGGATTATTAGGAAAAAAATATAAAATATATTATTATTTAAAGTTCTTAAGTTCCAAAATTTATTAATTGATTATATCAATTATATTTCAAACTGTTTTATATATTTATATATTTTTTACAAATTTAAAAGAAATAATGACGCTTGATCGTCAAAATATAGAATATTCTTTTACGTTCTCTGCTAGCTAACCAGGTTAAATATCTTTTTTGGCTAAAGAGTTCCCCCGAATTGAATGAAGTCATAACAACAAAAGTATCAACACAACTCCCGGCTTGTAATAACAGTTATTACAATTTTCCAAACTCTGGACTCAATGGTATCCTTTCAACAGGACTTGTTTGTGCCAGACAACAAACACAAATAGATGCTGGTGGCCGCTTTTTTTTTTTGTTTGGCTCATGTTTTCATGGGCCGGGCGGCACACACATCCTGTCCTGATAGCCGAACTGGGCTTTGCATTATACAAATGGCACAGTGGCTGGTTTAAGCCGGCAGCGCCACAGACGACGGTGCGGATGAGTGTGATTGTGTGTCCGGAGGCACCGGAACCGGAAGTTCTGGCTAGTTTGCGCTTGATACTGTTAGGTAGAGCCGCGGTACATAATAATAAGCTGATTTTTCGTTTATTGATTTGGCCTTTCGTCCGTTCGTCCGCCACTGTGACCTGACCCGAGTCGCTTATTAGCCGCTCTCTCACCCATCGCACGCTGTTTTTTTCGGGGTTCACGAAGCGGCCATTAAACGTAATGGCCACGAAAAACGTGTAATTTGGTTCGAGCCTCACCATGGCATAAAACTTTGCTTCTCTTCAGACGATTTCATTCCATTTCGGTTTGGTGCAACAACAAACGCGAAGCGAAATAATCAAATTTCAAATGAAACAAACTTTTTTTGAGAAAAACAAAAAAGGGGAAGCATAAAACGACATTTTAACTGGGAAATTGAGGAGTTGAATAAGAAATACTCTATGAGAATTTATAAAGAAGTAATCTATAAGTGAGTAAGGTAATTTTTCTTTTTTTTTAGAAAGAAAATTCGCAATAATAATATCTGTGTAGTTTATTTAAATTTACAACATATTTAGGCTTGATTACGGCACAGAGTCTGCCTGCCTAATACCCGGCAATTCCCGATTTAGTCTTGCCCTCTGCCCTGCATAACATCCACACACGAATGAAAACGGTGAAAATGGGAAAATTGGGCTGGGAAAATTTTGCTAACCGGCAAGCAGACTTGTTTGGCCTGGAATGCATTGGATGGCAGACATTTAAGCCCCAGCGAAAAGGTCATTTTACCAGCTTTTTTGTTCTCTTCACTCTGATTTTTTTTTCATCCTCTCATTTAAGCGTATGAGTTCTTTTTCTGCTTCATGTTTTTCGTTTTTTCGTGGTCTTTTCATTGGAGTGCCTCTGATTTCCATCTTATGTGGCTTTTGATCCTTCGTGTCGACTGTGATGGTGGTTTTTTATTTATATTTTTATAATATATTAGGCAATGCATTAATATACACTGAGGGATTACTATGAAGTTTGAGAATGATTTTTATGAAAAGTTTGAGTATAGAATTTAAAGAAAACATTGTCGTTTTTACTTTTATAAATATTCTTTAGGTGTTGCCTTGGCATTATGTTTTAATTTAAACAGAAGTTTTTTTTTCTTCATTAAATTTATTTTAAGGTTTTTTAGGTAATCAAAATGTTGATAAAACAGGATTATTTAAGTAAAAATTAACCATAATATACCATAACCACAATAGATATACCCTGTTAGTAGTTAAGAAAGAGAAAAAAAAGTGCCAAAACTAAAGCTATGACATCAGAATGCTAAAAATTATTATTTTCATAGATCCATTGATTTTATTATATTTTATCCTATTTAAATTAAAACCAAGGTCTTCTTAAATTATTTATAGATATTTACTATTTACTAGAATTATAGGTTGCTCCAGAACGAATGCAAATAAACATCTTTAATTAAAAACGAACGTTCCTGAACCGACAAACCAAATTGAAAACTTGCAATTTTCCAACTCCACTCAACTGCCGTACACTTCAAGGCCAATTAGCAAATCTGGCCTGCTCCACCCTATAGCACTTGGCCACCACTGGCTTCACCTCCACACCGACCGATCGGTCCCTAACCATTTGCTAATTCTGTCAGTCAGACGTCATCATCATCAACAGCCAAACAGCAGCTGGCGAAATTCTCTCATGCTGGCCACACTGCAGCAGGTGCTCTGACCCACACCCACAGCCACACCCACACCCATACCCATCAGCCATCAACCATCGAGAACCAGCCCTCAGCCCGGTGGTACTCCTAGTCCTCGATAGCCGTGGGACTCGTAGCCGTAGCCGTAGCCGACCTGTGGGCATAACTGCTGAGGGCCAACTCGGTTGCCGCTGCCTTTTTGTGTAAAAGTACTCGAAAATGTTGGATGGAAAGCCTCATGCAGGCGGCAGAGTCGACAACAACAGCAAAGGCACTCACAAATCAGAGCGGAGTGGTGGCTAAAAGGGCATGGCTTGTGCAGGGAATCGTACGGTTGTACTGAAAGAAAATGCATTCGGAAAATGCCATAGAAAATATCTAGTGATTATCGGTCGATTGATAAGCAGTTGATGATTTTGAAAGAACTTTAAGCTGTGCATCAAGCTTCATCAAGCTACATCTGAGTACTTGAAAAAGGAAATTTCTTTGCTCTTTTAAAAATATAGAAATTAATTGGGAGCCGAATGGCTAAGAATTAGATAAAGTCGATTGTCTTTAAAGGGTATTTGTCTAAAATTTGAAAAATCAGATAGTGTTACTAATAGTAACTATATATAAACTATCGCAATTGGTTTGTATTTATTATATCTTTTAGTATTTTATGTAAAAGGAACAAAGTATCAGCAGCAAGTTTAAGTATGTTATTATTAATTTTTTCTGTATTATTGGTAAAATAATCTAGTAAATTTAATAACTTCTCTTCTTTAAAGAATTTATTTTTAAACATATAATAATTAAATAATTAAATATCTGATTATAATAAAGTTTAACTTTGCATTAATATAAATGTTCTTTTTTATAATATGTGGTCTTTGTTTTCTTATCGCTTAAAATGTATTAAAAAATAAAATTTGTTTGTCGTTTTTGGATTTGTAATGAATATTTAAATAAATAAATTTAATTAGCACAGAAAATATTAATCAAAAAGACTAAATCCTTCTCTTCGGAGCTAATATTCTTAAGATCGCAGTGCACCCAGATTTTTATATATATTTTTTTTGGAACAGTGTGCAAACTCGTGAAACCCAAATTCGAATCCGCCAGCTTACCTTCCTCGCCGCTGGCCAGCTCGATGGGCACTCCACTTTCACGTCGCCATGTAATTGTCGGCTCTGGTGAACCGGTAGCAGCGCATTTGAGCGTCACGTTACTGCCTTCGCGAACGACCATGTCCGTGCTTGTAGGATAATCTAGGATATCCGGCGGTACTGCAGCCCGGCAACGGAGTCAGCAGGAACAGCAGCAGCAGCAGCAACAAAAGCCAGCCATCGAGTTGCCATCGAGGTCGCCGGCAGTCGTCGTTTATAACAAACATTTAAAAAATATTGCATTCCACATGTAAAGAGAAAGAGAGAAAGAATGGACATGAGAGAAGGTGGACTGCCATTGCAATCGTTTTAAATAATTTAAATTTGTAATTTTTCATTTAAATAATTTGCTTGGATTGTTCATATGGCGCCCTCGGGTGGGCAGTGATTCATTTTGCAAACCGCAATCAGCCAAAAAAATTCCCGCCTGCATTTTGGCCACAACTGTCCCCCCTCTGGCAACGAGGAGTCTCGTCCTCGTCCTCGTCCTCGCATGTGCTTTTGTTTAAAGGACAAACTTTTCACATGTCCTGAAACACACAAATTATTACCACAGCGGCAGCGGTAAGGACACCCACGGCCGAAACCTATGAACCGTGAAAACGTAATAATGCCAGGCGAGGTGGTGGTGAGTGGTTCACGGTCTCTGGTCTCCGGTCTCCACCGGTCTCTGGTTTGTATGCATATAATATCCCGCAATTATGTGGTCGGTAAATGACCAAAAAATGTGCTGGTGTTGACAAACAGCTTGTTAAGCCCGGGAGAGCGAGTGAGTGAGTCAGTGTCTGTGTGTTGGCCACTGGATGGTCATTAAGTGGCCAAGGTTAGCCGGGGAGCTGGGGTAAAACTGAACCCCATTGGTGGTGGGTCTGGATGTGGCATTTGGGGAATCGGGGAATCCATTCAGAATTGCTGAGAATCAAGGTGGGGCCATGACAGCTTTAAACGTAGATAATAACCCCATCTAATCTTCTGTCACCTAACCGATTTTTATCCTTGCCGCCAAACAACTCAATCGTCATGACACTTGGCGTTTTGTTGAAATTTTATAAGACTCACAGTGAAATTGTGTGCAAAAATGTGAATTGAGAACTTTGCATATGAATATCTCATCAGCTTAAATGTCGGGAATGCCGGACAAGTCCGGGGATGTGTTTGTGTGTGGGAGTACGGCCATCGCACATATCCTGCCTGCGTGTACGTGGGGTTTTTCGAGTGCGGGCATTGGGAGCAGTGGAAGCCCGAAAAGGTGAAAGCGGTGCCGCTTCCTCTCCAGTTTGTCGTCGACTATTTAACTGCACTCGGTCACGAAAATCATCATCGCCGACCAACGTCCACAGCCCGCAGTCCACCCTCCTCTGCTCTGGACTCGAACTCGAACGTTTCCCGTGGCCGACTTCCGCGATTTTTGATGGCAGGACACAGTGGGATATAATCACAGTGCATATAATAAATATTTCTTCTATAAGAAGTTTTAAAGTTCAATTTTGGGAAAAGAAATCATAACATAATTTCTATTTATTTTAAAAGAAAATTTTCTTTTCCTGTAAAAACTTCTCTAAAAAAAATCGAACTTCCTATACAAATTGCTTTCAGTCCACTGTCCACTGGCCCGCTGATTATCCAGTGCAAATACACACAGTTGATTATACTTTTTCGTGTTTGCCAGTGAATGCCGCGCCGACTGCAATGGTGGCTAAAATATTTAGCGCGTTGATTTAGATTTGCCAGCGAAAGGTATTTAGCCAGTTGAGTGGCACAGGGATGGCGGCCATGGGGAATAGGATGGGACAAGCACTGGCCACGGCGAAACACAGCGAACCGCAAATGGACAACCCAAATGTGCCCGGTGACCACTTCCTAGGCCGGGGCCCATTTCTTACGCCGCCTCTCGTTCGCTGGTTGCCTCGTTGACTGGCTGCGCGTTGCACGTTGCCGTTTTAATTCAAAATCAACAATTTCTGCGGTTCAGCGGACGGTTAAACACGTTTAAGCACTCGCAATGGAAAGTCGCCCATGGCGAACTCCATTCGCAGAGCCTCCCAGCGGGTCTCCTGGTATTAAATAAGCCACCGCCGAGCTCCCAAACTGATCCCCTTGTAGCCACCATATACTCCTGACTATGCTATTCTCATTTTCCGCCAAGCCCAACTCGGACTACTCATTTCCCTTTTGTGTATTTCATATTGTTGTTGTGGTTGTTTTTTTTTTAATTTTTGTTCCATAAAATGAGGTTCGAACAATGGCTGAGCTGAGCCAGGCCCGGCAACGAGGCGTATGATTGTTTGACAGCCGAAACGTAAAAGGCAGAATAATATCCACTTACCGACAACGTCCAGGTAACCCATTTGGCTCTTCATAGGATCCGTGTTGATTTGGCACATGTACCTTGAATATGTAAATTATTTTAAGGAAAGGATCGGAGGAAGCTTTGGCTACTTTGCTTACCAGCCTTTGTCCGACTCCTTGATGTCCCTGATACGCATGGTCCAAGTCTTGTGCTCGGAGTTGGCGATGCCAATGCGCTGGTTTTTGGTTATAACATGATTTTGAATCGTTAGGATCGTCTGGGTGTCGACTCGAAGCCACGCCACCTGGGAATTAATTAAATAATATTTTTAAAGATTTTGAATTGAAGAGTTTCCTAAAGAAAAATAATTATCATTAAGTTTCTAAGGAGTGAAGATGTGCTTCAATCAGTAGGGACTTTAAGTCTCTAAAGAGGTATGGAAATAATATTTTTTTAAATGTTTAAAGTACGAAATAAAGTTTACATTGTTTTCAATTTATGTATAAAGTCTGATTATAATAATTATTAGTCATAATTTGAAAAACCTTTGTAAGGAACCTTAAGACCTTATTTATTTCTGTATTTTACAATAGAAAAGCTACTTTATTCTTTCGTTTTTTAAAGATCTACCCGATTCTAACCATAATATTCCCCTCCCGGTGTAATTGAAGCTCTATTTGCGGGACATAATTGATATTTTAATAGTAAACGTAAATGGTTTTAATCACATTTCTGGGTTATCCTTATCTGGCATGCCAGAATCCCTTATAGCCGCGTGTCAGTTGTGAATCACGGCGCCAAATTGAACATAACTAGCATGCAAAGCTGTTCAATTATACACAAAAAATCTATTCCCCGAACTGTTTAAGAATTTCCACTGCTCCCACACCCACACCCTGGCCCGAGCACACCCATGGAGGAGCTCGTAATTGTACAATTACCCTGGTAAATTATTATGCGATAAAGCACGCAGCTTGTAAGCTAAAAAGCTGAAAGTATTCTGTAAATGGAGGAAAGGGGAATGAGTCAAACCCTTTGGCTCAGTGCTTGCATGTGAACCTGCCGCCATGTCAACACGTGAAGCTATTTGACTTATTTGTGAAACCGCATATTCCCGTGTGCGCATTAATAAATTAAATACAGGCTAATTTCCAGCCGTCTGAATCGAAGGCTAATGAATTATTTTCGTTAAAATTGAATTTCGGTTTGTTTGGGGTCCCCGGCCTGCTGTCAGCATAAAGTAAGTAATTATACCCAAGTGCCTGCTCAATTATCTTTGAGCGGAACATCGCTTAATTGTGCATGGCACTGACTGGCGGGGTGGCTTTCCACCAACCAACCAACCAACCAAGGAAGGCTGCTGCCACCCACTCTCCTGTCAAAGTGCTTACAATGCCCGGATGCCATCCCCGGCGGAGGGCGAGGACAAAGCTTTGCACTTCAATGGAGATCTACACTTTCCTGCTGTTACCTGCTGTGGATTCAGATACATTTGCTCCCCCAGCGAGGCAAACGAATGCAAATGCAAACACAAACAAAACAAGAAATAAAGTCAAAAGAGAAGCTAACGACTTGTAGGTACTCATTACCTTTCTTAAGTAAGAATAAACAAATATTAAAAATAAAAATATAGTTGTAAAGATTCAAACTTTATATTAAAATATTTATATTGGTATTTTAAATAATTTTAAATCAAATAAAACAGATAAAAATCAGTCAGAATAGCTTCCCAATTTCAAATGGAATTCAAGAGTTTATACCTCATACTGTCTGAATTCTATATAATAATATACTATCAAGCATAAACACAGAAAATGGGGGAAAAGGACTTCACTCCACTGCAGTCCTCTGTTCGCTTAACACGTCCTCATTCATATTTCAATTACTTTTTATGTGATTTTCGCTTTTGTCATCCGGTAAGCCCGGCATATCCCTATTTATGTTTTTATTTTCACTTTCATTCCCACTGCCATTCAACTCTTGTTGCCCGCTTTTGGGTGTCGAGATTTGGTCTTTGAGATTGCCCGACCGGGACTGGGGGGATGATGATGATGGTGATGGTGAAATGTTAATGAATATTAATGCGCCCGGTTTCGGTTTTGTGGCTGCTTATTGAGTGTGTAATCGAGCGGGGGCTTGGTGCCGGAGCCAGAGCCGAAGCCCGGACAGCTGGCGAGCTGATTTGCTGATTCGACTATCATCGGATTTGTGGCACGGACTCACCTTGTACGGTCCGAGGTCCTGGACGACGCACGTTAGGAAGGCATCACGTCCCACGGGCGCTGTCATATTCACAATTGGAGAACTAAATTTGGGATCAACTGTAATAAAGTCAAGGGATATCCGGTCAGAGTGGTTATGCTTGATGACAGAATAATTGGAATATAATGGAAATCGTGGTGGCTTAAATAAACAGATAATTATGAGGCATAAACTTTAATACAATAATTGATAGCTTACCTATTACTTCTGCTGGCACCTCCACCCTCTGAAGATGACATTGCCGACTCATCAGGATAACAACCAATGAAATTGTTATGACAGAGCTCAGAGCACTTGCCAAACTGTGGCGTCCAGAAAATGTTTTAATCATTTTGAAAATGTATTTTTTTTTTTAGAGTTTCTTATCGAGTTTGTTTTTAAAACACGAAACCATTGAGTTGTCTTTTTTTTGCGGATGAGCTTAACTGTGGATTGCAATACAGTTGTAATGGATACTGAGCACTACAAAACTTTTTCCTTTAGAAACCTCCCTCGAACCCAAGCACTACGAACCGTAACCGCTCGAAAATATGGGCATAACCGCGCCTCGTAATTGGCAGTCATTAGCGCGCCTCTAATGGCAACAACTTCTGGCCATTGCTGTTGCTGTTGCTGTTGCTGTTGCTGTTTATGCGTGTAAACAGGCAACTACTGGGCAAAAGTTCAACAAAAAGTACTTGAAAACAGAATCAAAACTACGAAACAATGGCAAACAATAATCGTGATGCCGGTCGAAAATACGCCAAATTAAAAAGTTTCAAGTTTAAAGCGGGGCGGAGTCCGCATCCGGATATTCCTCCGGCTTTCGGCCTCAGCATATTTCTTCCGCCAGTTATGGCCCTTGCTCTTGGCTCTTATTTTGCGTGTCCTGGCTGTGTAAATTGTGCAGGCGAACAGCTGGCAGGAATTAACTGCCGACCTGCAACTATCTCTTTTTTGGGCAAAGGTGTTGCATGCGCTTCCGCCCGCCCATTTTATTTCATTTCATTCTGGTTTTGTTTCATTTCTGGGCATTTAAGGGGCGGCCCGAGGGTAGAAACTGTTTACGGAGCGGAAATGAAATGTTTCGCTGGCTGCCGCATCGTATGTGGACTCGTAAATAAAGCATCAAATCGTGCATCGTTACGGGGCCCCTCTGACGGCTGACGGCTTCCAAATAGTTGCGCTTTATGCCAAACTTAAGTTGGCCCTGGGTTCTTTATTTTGGCCGGGCTAAGTGACATGTGCGACACAGCTTATGGGGCACTGCAGTTGTAATCAGACTTCTGGGTAGAGTCCTTATTATATCACCAAAGTTCGGTACTCAAAATGGGTATAAAATTAGTGACGGTGCAAAGTGGTTGACATTGCCAAAGAAGTTGACTTTATTTTCCCAAAAGGTATTTAAATGTCACAAATATGACGAATATTTACCAACGTCCTTAATCTTCTTTTTAAAAGAAAAGCTATTGAATTTGGTGCTTCCATGAAAAAAGTTTCTAATAAAAAAGAAATATTTAATAGAGGTATTTTTAAATGGGCTAAAAGAACCAATTTTTATATAACCTCTTATAAAAATTGTTTCTCTTAGAAGTATTTAATAGAGATAATAGATAATATCCTCTTTTAAATAGATATAACCTCTTATAAAAATTGTTTCTCTAGCTCATTAAAAAATACCTCTATTAAATATATACTTCTTTTTATAAGAAACTTTTTTCATGGAATGACTTGATTTTCTACTAAAAATTTAATATTTTTAATATTTATTTAAAGGAATTTCCAAACACAACCTTATGCAAGGCAAGAATGTTTTGACAAAATCATACCAACAGTCTACTAAGGAATTTCAGCTTTATCTTTGACTGCAAGCCGAGAGCCTTTACCAATTTGAAAACCCAAATGAAAAACTAAGTCAACTTCATTTGAAAATAGGGGTACAAATCACATAACAATGTATGCTTCAAGTCTTCAGTCCGCCCCTACGATTGAAGAACCTTGATTAACTTTCCAGCTAACTTGGCCCTGAGGTCGATATGCAAAGGGGTTTCGGTTTGAAAATATTAAAAGCCTACTTTCTGTCGCCCACAAACTGACAGGAACAATTTTAAAATGACATTTCATTAAAATTCTTTTCCCTGCCCTGTGAGTTGTTGGGCCTATTGATTTTTTTTTTTATAATTTAGCGCAATTGAAAGCAAAGTTGCCGGCATATGTGTTGTATGTCCTTTTGTCAGACTGACACAGACACACACACACACACACACAAACACACTGTGAAATTCACATTGCATGCCCGGAAAAGTAGAATACAAAAGACAGCAGGCAAGCGACAGGACTGCAAATGGCTACGGGAGGGGTAGGCACTAAAAATGTCTAGCAAATGGGCATGGCAATATTATTAATAATTTAGAGCATGCGGGCCACGTCAGGAGCCGTAGACAGGGCGAGCGACAGGGACAGCGCATCAGCATGGCCAGGTGATGTGCTGGGAAGGCTTTGGCCCTACCAGACCTTTAGTCTGACCACAAAATCCGAAGCCATATCGTGGCTGGTGAGCCGAGAGTCCCTGTTTGCATAGCTAATTGTGGCGGTTTCTTTGTAGTATTGACTACGATCGAGAAACCAGGAATTTGCTTTATTCATAGTCATAATCAGCAAAGACTTGAAGGAAAAGTTCGTATTTGTAACGTGGAATTTAATGGAGATTAAAGGGATCATTTTTCTCAATTTAATTTTTTTCTATTTATTTAGTATTTGTTACTACATTTTTATTTGACAGACTTAAAAGCCAGCAGCATGAATGTTATTAATTATTGATTTTACTATTTATGTGCTTTTAAAAATGAAAGAACAAATAAAAGTACACAGTCAAATAGGTAAATAAGTAAATATATAAACATAAAATCTGTTTAAGCAAACAAAAGGTAATAACTAAGCATATATCATTTTTATAGATATATTAAAATAAGTATTTATTGAAATATCTTAAATAATAATAAATAATAAACATGATAACCATTTTTATAAAAAATAACTCAAAGAAAACATTTACTTATTTGCAAAAAATGTTAGACCTCTTTTTTAATAACGAATTTAATACTTGTTTTATATTTTTCATTTGAAATTTATACTATTTTTATTATTTAAATTATTTTACTGTTAATAAAATAAAATAAACAAGATTTTCCTAGATTTAAGGAGAATTTCCTACAAGAAACTTCTGCCTTTGCCTCGGCTTTTCTGTTCAATTTTAAGCCTTATATCTTCGACTTCAACTGACAAACACTCTTCAGCCGTGTTATTTCAAGTGCGGTCTCTACAAAATATTTATGGCACATAATAAGAGCTACTCATGGCAGCTTTGTGGCGGCCCTGTCGTATATTATTTTTATGGTTTCGGACATGCAAAGTTGCCTACCATCCCGCGCTCCAATTTGTATAATCAGCTGCTAAATTATGTGTAAAATGTCAGCACCCCTTCTCTCCCGCAATCATTCTGGCATTTGCTGGTGTGCCTTATGAGATTGTTTCTTTAAAGAATCTTGATACCAGCGACAATAATGAGCTAAATATTCTGACCGCACTTCAAGGGCCTCGGAAACTTGGCCAAGTTTCAATTTCCCACACAAACATTAATTAACACGTGATATATTTCGCTGCTATCGCGATGCGACTTCGACATTTTTCAAAATAAGTCTCCGTCCAGCTTTTTGTTTTTTCTTTTGTTTTTTTTTTATCCAAGGGAGCCACCAAAGGCTAAACCAGTTAACTGACCCTGCATAAAATTTGCATAACTCAGGCAGCTCAGGCTCTGTTGGCGGCGCCTTCGAGTATGCAAAGCTTTGCTTGAATTTTCAGAATTTTCCTCTCCGCTCACTTTCCAGCACGGAAGTTGATTATTATCGCTTGTTATTAACAACAGCAACAACAACAAGAGCAGTGCAAGGCGAACTCCGCCCGGACCCTCACATGTTCTCCATTATGTCAAGCTGACGAGGCGCCCGAGAACCATTACAATATCGCCTTGACTCCCCCACTTTGGAGTCTCGTCGGCCCCTTCACAGAAATCGAGCCCAGGCAATTTGCATTCAAAATGCAACTGCAGAGGGTGTGAACCATTGTTTTGATTTCTGATTTGTGAATGGGTTTAGGGATGTTACTCCTGGAAGAGTTTGCTACCGTAACCACTGGCTTTTCAATCTGTTTCAGTCAACATGTTTTCATTTCCCTAATATACAATATCTCCTCCACCCCTGCCCCATTGATAAGCTGCAAATTCGGTTTTAGGACCAACTGAAATCACAATCCCGCAGATAAAAACAGAAACCGATCAGAAATTGTATGTAAAATGCAAATGTTAGAGAAATGACATAAATCGAAAACAGGCGTGAGCCGGGGAATCCCCCAGGCGTGGTTGTGGGTGTGGGAATCTATTATATCCGGGACTGCCCCCAAAATCGCAACATATTTGCAACAAATGGGCAACAACATTGGACAGACAATGGATTTGCATTTACATGTCTGCGTGTTTGGCCTGCGCTTTATGGATATCAATGAACTTTAAATTACAGCCGCCAGCCGTGAAACATAAAATATGCAATTGTCGGCGGCCTAAAACCTGCAGCTGGAGGACAATCCCTACCGACTGGACACAGTGGCAATAAACAGCGTCGAGTGCCGGACCAGACACATTTGTAGGCAAATTTCAGGACACACCATATACACATCAGGAGCACGCATTGCAACCGGCAAGCAGCAGGCTTCGTCCTGCGACAAGCGAGGGTGGCTCATTGCGATTGTTTTTGCCTCGTAAATAACTTGGCTTTTGTTTTGTTTTTTTTTTTTCTTTTTTACTTTAAATATAATTACAATAAACACGCAGCTGACGGCAAATGTCGCCAAAGTCGAGGCAAAATTGCCAACAAGCGGCTAAGAACGCGCCTGAAACTAGGCACGCGAGCGGGTTCAACTTGTTGTTGATGTGCCCAGAAATCCGCTTTGATTATAATTATTTTGGGATTTATGCCGGTTTTGAAATCAAATAGATTTCAAGAAAAGGATTTTTAGTTATTTTTTCTAGAGGTTTAGTTTGTTTTAATATATTTTTGAATGTGATACACTGCAAGTAGTATGGATTTTATGTTGTTCTAGGGAAGACTTAATAGAAACCTGATCTCTAATGTATTTAAAAACCTTTATTAGTAAAAATGAGACTGAAAAGATCACCATAGAAAGTAGTAGCTACCTTCAATCAACTTCTTTTCTAGCGAACCAGTTTGAAGGTGCACAAATATGTAGAATTCTAATTTGATTCATGATTTCAAGTATTTATATTTAGTGCTAAGCAGATTCGGTTATGCCCTTTTAATACATTACAGTTGATAATCTTTATAATATAAACTTCTACTTCAACACCCAAGTTGTTATAATTTTCTTTTAAATATTCGTAACCAACTCTTAAGGAAGAAATCCTCGTAGCACGATTCATTCACTCATGGCTATATTAGCATCATTTTAATTCACTTGCAGCACGAATGCAACACTTGGCGGCAAAAGCACTCGCGACTAAGCTGGCGATAATATTCACTATTCTGTGGCAGGATCGACAGGACGACACAACCGCACGAAACGAGCGCTGACGAAGGACTGAGGCCTGAGAACCGAGGACTTTGATGGCTGGAGCCTCACCAGCTGGAGGCACGAATAAATCCGACTGCCGAGCACTGCCGAAGATGCTCTTTGGGGCGAATCATCGTCGTTTTTGGGGTGAGTGAGTGTGAGTGTGTGTGTGTTGTGTAGTGTGCCTGTGTGTGTGGGTGGCTCTTTTTCGTGGTGTCAATGGGGGGCCAGGAGGCGGTGGGCGGCGGGCAGCTGCGTCGCGAACGAATCAGACAACTGTGATTTTTGTTGTTGCCGGGCCACATTTTATTTTGCTTTTTGTTGGCGGGCGCTTTCCACTTTGTTGTGCTTCTTTTTTTCTAAGCTGAGTGTGTGTGTGTGTCCCCGTGTGTGTCTGTGTGTGTGTGTGTGTGCGTGTTGCCCAATGGGGGGTGTGCTGTGGCAACTCACCACGATTGAAGCGCTCTCTTGGCCTCGATTGAAAGCCCAATTGAAAGCCATCTCCGTCGGTTGAAGCTCTGGGAAATCCTCTCTGTATACTTTTGGGCTCGTAGAACTTGGAGCCCGGTTTTATGAATGAATTCTGTGACGTAGCAAAGGGTTGACTCCATCATCGGAAAGGGGGACGATAGTTGGGTGCGTGCGATGGAAAAATGGATTGTCATTGGTCATGGCATTGGACTCCGGAAAACAGGGTTTATTGTACGCTCTTTTTTTTAGACGTGTGACATTGGAAAAGCTGTTCAAGGTATCTGTCTATAAAAATAATAAATGTGGCAAATTTGATGGTAAAACAAATATTATTACAAACTTATTACATGTGTGACGGTAGAAATATGAATTTCAGTTGTCTACAAGCGACAATGAAGACTGTCCACTCAAATTTATATGAAATAATCGAAGCATATTTGTTTGTTTATTAAAAAATAGTTGCAAAATGTATTTATTGCAAGCAATATATTCATATTTTTATATTTTTTGCCTTGTAAATATGTTTAATTAATTCTTTAGAGACAAATTAATTAATTACATTTTTACAGCAATAATTTCCAGCCATTATTAAGGTGTCAAAAAATGTGTTTTTTACTTTTAATTGATCATTGAAACTTATACCCAGTTTTTAATTATTTTATTTACTTGAATATGTTGTTTCGGACATTTTAATTAAATACAAGTTATTTAATATTCTCTTATTTTATCATGATAGCATCCAATTATTCATTATAATATTATTAAACAAACTAACTGATAAATATTAATAATAGCTAATACTCTTGTTGTTCATAAAATAATAAAAAAGAAATTGTTTTCATTAAACTAACTGCTAAAGAAATGTCTAAATGTTGTGCACTCTTTCATTTTATTTTTCCTGGAATTTTTGACAAAGCCTACATAAATGTTTTACATTTAATTTAATAATGAGTTTTCAAAAACCAATACAAAACCATTTTTCCCATACAACATTTAATCAAAAATTGTGTAGATCCTTTTTAGTATCCTTTCCTCAGGATATAATACCTAGAAATTGCTGGCGTCGTTTCAAGTGCGCTTGCAACTTGTTCTGCAGCATTTATCATTTAATTGAATTTCACTGTCCCGTGAAACTTTTCCTGCGAGACATAAACTAAGCGCAGCAAGGACTCCCAAAGGATAACCCATGCACACGCACACAGGCAAAGTCGGTTTTCAATAACCGTGCCAGATTGTGTTAGGCACCGATTTCGGTTGGGCCCCCTCCCGGTGCCTCCTAATTGCTCGCATATATCAGCTGCTTTTCGGGAGCTAATCAACCAGGAGGTTGTCCTTCCCCTCCTCCCAAGAATCCAACGCTGTGGCGGCCTATCATTTTCACACAACACACGCACACGGCCAATAAATAATGGCGGCGGCGGCGGCGGCAGACGACCAACAACACCAATAACAGATTTTATGCTACATAAAAAGATTGTTATAAAGCGAAAAATGTTGAAAAGGATATCCGCGTCCTCTATCTGCCCCGTATCCCCTGCTTGGTATTTCTTGCCCGCCATTACTTCGTCAGAAAGTTTGCATTGCGTGCCAATGCACTGGAGCCACAAATCATTTAGACTGAAAGGGTTAGGACTACACCTGGGGAAGGAATTTGTGGAGTTTCAAGGCAAAGATTATAAAATTGATCATAAAATTAATGCGCGTTTTGATTCTCCGAATTTTTGGCCAGGATTAGAGGCTCAATAAAGTAATTTGTGGCAGTTTTGAGATAAAAAGAAGAGGATTTTGGATGTAAAATAAAACGGTAAAAAACCCAAGACATTTCCTTAATAAAATCAATAAAAGCAGAGAATATTTAGTAGTTATTTTGAAGGTGTTATATTATATTTAAGAAGCAAAGAAGAATTTTTCTTAATAAGATTTTAAGTCCTATAAAAGTTCTATGAACTCTAATCAAGCTTTACTTTTCCTTTAAATAAATCTATGCATTTCTTGTCTCATAATTTTACCCATAAATTTGAATAATTATTTTGCTTAGTGCACACGGACTGGCAGGACTCGCAAGTTATTTTCAAGTTCTTCTTTCGCTCCTTTTGGCATGGCTTCCTTGTTGGATTCCCTTATTTGGCCTGGGGGCACCCTAATATAAATTTTGACACCTGATAATTGCTTTTCACTCGCTTCCGCGTTCTGTGCTGGATGCGACGACGACAGCTGCAGTCCTTTCAACCGCTCACCGACTCACCTTCATCCCTATGCCTTCACCCCCCAAGGACGTCGCACAAACGCCGCCCGCTTCCCGCCCTCTGATAGTGGCTGAACATGCAAAGCTCCTCTAAAGGAAGCAAGAGCTGGGAACCGAAGGTGGTATCTGCAGGATAGTTTGTTAGCTGCTTAACTGCCATAAATTATGACTACATTTTCGGCGCCGTTTAATAGACAAAAGTTCTGGGTGAGTTATAGACGAAGCGTAAAGGTTGCCAGCCAGCCAGCTTAGGAAATTGCCAATTAAAAGTCTATAAAAGCATATGATTATAGGGGAATCGATGCAGGTCTCTGTTATAAGCATAAATGAAGACATTAACACAGTAAAGGCCAACATAAAAGTCTTATAAATAGTTATAATTGAAGACTAGCGAAGTTTCTCAGTCCCTGATTCGAATGAATACTGTCTTGGGAGAAGGTGAAACGGGAAAAGCTTTATAATTGAAACCCTGGGTTTAATTTACTTAAATAAATGTGCTCCTGTTCGACGGTCTTCCAGTTATTCGTAATATTTTATAAGCCCAAATTGTCTTAAAAAAATTATAAGTATAGCAAATCATATTATTGTTTTATTAATCCAAAACTTTCTTATAAAGGGTATATCTTCTGTGTACTGAAAAATAATTAACTGCTCCCAAAAAATAAACAATTTGAGTACTCAGCTCTGCCTTCCAGTCGTCAAGTTTCTCCCTTTGTTCTCTTTCTTGAGTCTCTTTCGATTATTTCCAATAAATTACGCAACACAGACTTTAAAGACTGATCGAGCTTGGGAGAATCTCAGCATGAATCAGTTGAAGTTGTCACCTCCAGTTATTCAGTGGTTTTTTGCAAAAATTAAATAGCAGTGCCAGTTTTTTTTTCTGTGAATAAGTGTATTGTGAAATAATTAAGATGAAAATCCCAAAAAGAATTGTTGTGTTTCCCAACTCAGGCTTGATTAAAATAAAGGTATGTGAGCTATTACTTCTATTGAAATTAGTGTTCAACATATACAGCTTTCAGCTTCTCAGTTTATTGTTTTCCCCTTAAAACCCTCATCCTTGCTGCCTTTGGCATAAATCTGTCAGAGCACTTCCGCTCCTGTTGCATTTATTGATTAATATCGCTCATTATGCCGACAGTGGAAGCCTTTGCTTGCCCACAACTAATCACCGAAATGGCCAAAATGTTGAGACTGTCCCAGTGTCCACTCCTGCCACTTGTCACAGTGCCTCCTTGCCTACCGATTGTGTACGCAGCACTGGCCATAAATTTAATATGACACCTACAGGATGCAGACACACACACGGGGTCCGCCCCGCCCCTTTGTCACATGCATTATTCACACATATTTTGCTAATTAGCAAAATATTGTAAATGTTTGGATTTGTGCGAGCAACTCTCGGCAGTGGGCAGTGGGCAGTCGGGAGTGGACAGTGGGCAGTGGGCAGGAAGCAGGGAGGCTGGCGCTAAAGTGGACACAACCTGGGGTGTTGGCCAAAGGAGCAGCAGAGTGCATCAAGCCGGACCGCAATGGCTTTCGGTCAGCTCACATGGCCAGGTTCCCTGCTCGACGCCCCCGTTTGTGTGTTGATTTAATGCCCATGGTGTCGGCTTCTGGGATAACTGAGCTGTTGCCTCGGGAAATGGAGGGGGAACGGTGGGGCTTTGCGGCGGCTATAAATTTTGGTTTGGCTTTCAATCGACCGCAGAACGGGCGAATTTAATTGAATTTCTGCTGACGAACAGCAGCCAGTGTTGTTTATTCTCGACTTGTGTGTTTACATTAGGCGCGACACTGCTCCGTCTCCTACTCCTACTCCTCCGCTTCCAACCGATCGACTTGCAACTGAACACCCTTTGTCGGGCATAAGTATCATGGTACGCCGTGTGACCGTCAGCTTGTCGGGCGATCCAACGGGCAGGCAGAAGCGGAAGCGCAGGAGCAGCTTGATCAGGCCCACCTTCACCTGCATCCGCCCAAAGCACAGCGATTGAGCGATCCGTCGCCGAGGCCTAGCAAGGCAGACGACGTTCGCTCCTGGCAAGCAGCCTGCTCGAAGCGCTCTGGCCGGAACTAGCTAGGCTCCGGGTAGATGTCCGGGTCGTAATAAATGGCACGTACGGGTATATAAATGCTGGTGCCCTTCTCTTGGATAACAGAGTGTAAGCTCGAAAATGATATTTAGCTATTACTTTTTTTTTTAAACTATTTCTTAATTTGATTCAGATATCTATTTAATATTAAAAATAATTAAAATAATGTTATTTAAAAATTGTAGCTGTGTAATGGAGTCATTTCTATGAATAAATAATTGACCCAATCAAGATATGTCCACTAGTATACAAATTTTAGAATTATCAAAAATGTTTACGGACGTTTTATGTTCAGTATACAGATTTATAAACATATTAAGAAGCTAACTAAATGAACTAAATAATATAAATTAATATTAATAATTTTACCTTCCAATTTGACTTCCAAACTTTACACATTTTCATCCTTTAGATACATTTTCCAGTAACAGGTTCTATCCCCAACAATTTACTTCGAAAAAGCTTGGCTTGGTGCCAGGCCTCGCTGTTCGAAAAGGTCCTGCGGTTGAAGTCTCCGCTAAGCTTTATTTCAAAATAAAAAGGATATTCCGCCAAAAGACGTAAAATGAAATCCGTATTAGGAAACGCTTTCCTTTTCAGCTTTAAGTAAATAAGAATTATTTGATTGGCCAATATTTGCCTAGTCCTGCGGCCACTCCTAATTACGGCTCTTTAGCTGTGGAAAAGTCCTGAAAAATGGCAAGATTGCTGTGGAGGAAGGTGGCAAAAAGGACGAGGAAAACGCACTGCATACGGAAGAGGGCCGGACAAAAAGCATAGCATATCAAAGCGAAAAAAGAAAAGTCCTGTGCAGGCCTCACAAAGGAAGCTAGCCAGGAATATTTTTCAAGTGGGAAAGGAAGGCTTTAACTTTGTGATGCCAAAAGTTTGCACTTTCGTTAATTTAAAATGCCGTCAAATATTAATGTTGAAACATTTATTGCGGTTTTGCCTCATTAAACCGATCAATGTCAGGCGTGCCAAAAAAAAAAAGAAAATAAATATATACAAAAACTGCCGGCGACAATAGATACAATTTCAGCAGCAACAACAAAGTTCAAACGATAAATCTTTGTGGCCATATTTGATTACAGCGCAAATTGACATTATCAATTATATTGATAAAATAATATAAATTTGTCATAACACATGAAATATTCAAAAGCTTTAAATATGCAAAGCGAACATATAATTTTAAATTTTTCTCTGTCTAAAGTTTGAAGGGGGAAACATATTAAAGTAATGTTTTGAGATATATAAGGTTCGAATTTATTGAAATCTTTATTTATATGGAAAAACCTATCGGAATTGCAGGGCTACACAACTCTAAGAAATTAAATATGAATTAAAAATCTGTTTAAAAGTCGGATAAATGTTTATTCTGTTTAATTTATGCCACAAATCTGATTTTATTTAATTGCAAATATAAATGAGTTGAGAAATGATATTATTATTATTAACATCATAGAGCAAAAACCATCAAAGACGTTGACTTGACTAGACTGCACCATAAGGCAGCTCCTTTCCAATCGTTTCCTTTTGGTCAGCGTTTTTCCCATTGTGGTCTCATTCTGTCTCCAGAAAATTTCTTTCTTTATTCCTCTCACCATGGCGGCATATATATATATATATATCCTTTTTTTTGACATACAGCACATGCCCTGTTGGCTTTATTAACTGGCCCCTTTGTGGTGGCAATGGACTGGAGGGAGGTCCTGCAGCAGAGGGCGGAGGTTCTGCAATCGTTTCACATGCCAATTTTTTGCCATTTGCCATGGCGTTGTGTGAAACTCGAGTCAAAATGCCATGGCAGCAATTTGATTTTTTTCCACTGCTTTTTTTTGTAGTGACTCTGCCGCTTAACTCTTCACCTCCTGAGGAAAAAAACCAGCCACGTCCCGCTCACACGCCTTCTCCTTTAATTGCCCACTCGGTGAAGTTTATGAGGGCAGCGGCAGACATTTAATTTATTTTAATAATTATTTTTTGTGTTTCTGCGCTCTACTCTGCTCTGCTCTGCTCTGCTTTTGGCCAGCCCTGCGCTTTTCAAATTAAATTATAAAGTCGCGCGGGTTTTTTGTTACGCTCACTTTTTTAATGAAAATGAAAAATGTTTCCATGTGGGCCGCCGATGGCGAACAAATTCACCAGCAAAGTAAACAATGGCAGGAGGGCGGTGGTTCGGGTATAGTACATTTTGCGGTTCAGTAAATATTCGCTTCGGGGCTGTTGCAAAACAAAACCCCAAAAAAAAAAGAAAAAAAAAGAACAACAAGGAAAGGTTTACTTCAAGTAGCCGAAGTGTTGGGTATGCATTTCCAGGGATTTTGTTGCGGCAAAAATATTTATACATCTATTTATACATTTTGTGGAAAAGTATAGATTTCCTTTTACAATTAATTGGGCATTTTATTCAGATTTATTTTTCAGAGCTTTCAGAATCATCCTTTATTGTTAAGCATCTGCTTAAGGTTTCCACTTACTTTCTTACCTTAAAACCTTGACAATCCCTTTTAAAATCATTAAATTAAACTTCACTTTATACCTGGAGTTTACATGTTTTAAGACGGCATTTTTATTTCGTTTCTGTTAAATCAAGATGACATTGTTTATGTAATATTTATCATACAGCTTGCAGTGCTTGGGGAACTAAGCTAGAACGGGGCTAAAAGTAAGGAGTGATGGCATCGGCTGACCCCGGTGACTTAGATCTAACCTCGGCCCGAGTCTCAGTTGGTAGGCTTAAGATTTTGTTTTATATTATTATTATTATTATTATTATTATTAAACCCTTATGTTTTACATTCTAATACTTTGTATTTCCGTTGCGTTTACAGAACCCACAATATTTTATCATCCGCCTGCCACTTAAATGCTAGATTACCTTAAACATCAACAACTTTTTACAGTAAGCAACTTTTCCTTCCACTCAGCACAAAAATAAAAGTTTGTTTTTGACCAACACGATTTATAGGGGTATTGCTTACGAATTAGTGTATCCTTAGTTAGACTAACTTTGGTTTTTTTTTTTCTGTCGCCGCGCGTATGTCCCTTAACTCTTTTTTTTTTTTTTGTACAATTTCCCACCAAGAGTCTACTCCTGCCACGCCCCCAGGTAACCAGCTGTTAGTATAAATGGTAGGCCAAATATCGGTGCGTAGGGAGCCAGGCGTTGAGCCCAGCCCTTGAGATCCTGCATGCGATCCAGGTCGTCTGTCAAGGACTTGGCATCGTGCTTCGTAAGGTGCGGACTCTTGCCATCCGAGCGGTAGGTGGCACTGTGATCGGATCCTGGAAGTACAAAAAGAAAAATTATTAACAAAGGATAAAAAGAAACCCTTTGATAGTCTGAAATCGAATAGAGTTAAAGTAGAAATGATGAAGTGCATATTTAGTTGAAAATGGACATCCTTTTTCCCAGAGAACGAGAGAGACAGAGAGCCATCAATGATTGATTGAAATATTTACGGTTCCTTTGTGGGTTCTTTGTTTTTATTCGCTGACTTAATCAACTGCCACATGCCACTTTATGATGTGCCCTTCATATGGCCGGGACTTGACTGTCATCAGCCGAATGTCCTTTTTCAATTATGCGCTTGCCACACGCCAACGAGCATAAACAATAGACACAGGATGCGTTTATGGCCAGCCATTTGTAGCCAGGCGACAATGCGAAAGAGATAAAACGGGCAAGGACAGTGGGCCCAGGATACAGGATACACAAACCCAAACTGTTTGTCAACTGGCAGAGCAGAAAGTATTGCATATAAAAGGGACACAACTTTTGCCTGCCCCACTTATTTATAACATTCTCACTTATACCAGTTTCCCCAAGCTCGGCCACTCGCCTCCGCCCAAAGGGAAAAGCGAGAGTATCCTGGCTCATCCTCATCCTTGCTGGTATTTTGTTTCAATTTCACTTGGCAGCATCGAAAATTGTTTCGATTTTTATTGCTTAAGTGCGTTAAACCCTTGCGCCATGCATTCCAAACAGCGGGCAGGACTTGTGGGAGGTTCATATATGTATCCGTACACAAGGACACACGGGGATCGAAGTGTGGGGACTTTGGACTGAGGTTCACAGAGTGCGGAGGTGGTGCAAAGGCTCTGTATTGTTTTTGCCATCAATTTATCGTGCAGTTTGTATTTTTTGCCGAGTCGTCTTCCTTTTTCGGCTGTTTGTTTGCCCGGCAATCTGTTTCATTGGACATTTGTTTGCGTGCCGGGTTCGGTTCGGCTCGGTTCGGAATGGATCTGGTCGATTCTTCTTCTCTTTTTCTACCACCCCTCCCCACCCCCTTGTTTTGGCCCTGTTTGACTTTGACGTGGCCAGGCCATTGGTCATTAGGTGGATTGCAAACAATTGTTTGCGGGACTATTTCGGTTGCAGCCTTTGGACTGCCCAACAAATAAACATCGAAAGGATTCTAGTTAGTTTAGGTATTTGAATTGATTCGATAGTGGCTTCAGCTTGAGTACAAATTGAATACAATTTTGAAAGGAAATACAATCTCAATACAAGCCTTGTTATGCTCTTTAATTTGTAGAGGTTCTGAGAAGATGGAAATGTATTTTAATTACTATGGTTTATTATGAATTGAACAAGTTAAATAGTGTACAAAAATATAATCAAAGTATTTTATTTTTATTTAAAAAGTTAAGCAAGTAGTGAAAAGTATTTACGGTAATATTTTTTAATAAAAATAAAAATGAATTACATAAAGTTTACAACAAAAAATGGGTTAAGTGTTATGTTTAAATGCAGCTCAACAATTTTTTGTCAAGTTAAATATCAGCGTGACTTTTTAAAGGTTTTTTTATAAAAAGAAAAATCTTTTTTCAATCATAAAGGTAAAGTCCCCTGTTGGGCATTATTTCTGGAATTTTTTTTATCAGCAACATTTAATTAAAAAATCTGAATATTTATTATTTTTCATAACAGTGAGAAGCCAATATAAAATAAAATATTGTAAGTCCATAGCCTCAATCCCTTCTAATGAGTAATCTAAAGTAAAAACACTTTTGTGTCAGATGCGAGCAAACAATATCCCTAAATTAACAGACTGTTCGATTTCCTCCTTACATATGCCATCCCACCATCAGGGACTGAAATGGAATCGAAGAAAAAAATACAACTTTGACCCCATAAACCGTAATCGCCGCAGTCGAACTTCATTGCATTGAACGAACTTTGTCATAACTATGAAATATGGCCCGGCGGTTGGTCCTTCACTTTCGGTCCATCCAGGGACCTTTTCGTTTTGTTTTTAACGAGAACCCTTTTATTTTTACAACGGAAATGCGCAAATTGCTTTGCACCGGGTTCAAAATTTATTTGTCTGTCTCTGTGTGCGACTCAATGTGGGTGTGTGGGTGTATGATTCTGTCTGTGTGTCTTTTAGTTATTTTTTTCTGTTTGCTTGTTTTTTTTTAGTATTTTTCCATAAGCAGCTTTTCCACAAAACTCCTTTGCGCTACCATTCCTGGCGCTGGCGCTGGCTCTGCTCTGCCTCGTTGCCTTGGTTGTTTTGCTGGCGTCTGCAAACATTTCCATGTGTGAAAGCCGGCAACACCAACAGGAACCCCAACACCAAGAGTAACACCAATACTAACACCCGCTTCGGGGTCCCGTTTGTCCTGTCTGTCCGTCTTTCTCTGTGTGTATGTGTGTGGCTGATTTTTATTGACGTTTGAGCATGTGTTTATGCGAGGGCGAGAAAGTCCCAACGGTGTCTTTAAAGCGCTTAGGCATAAACAGGGAACGAGGGAAATGGGGGGAAAAGCGGCAGCCGGGCAAGCTGGAAAAGCAAAGAAAGTCCTGTTTGCCAAAGCAAAACGCTTGAGCTGAAACATTGGGCCTGGATGAAGACCCCGCAAGGCGAACTACTTGAAACTTTAAGTAATTTCTGCATAATTCCCACACCCAATCCCCGGGGTGCTGTTGACCTAATAGAAATAAATTGCATCTGTTTATGATACTCATGTATCTGAACCTGGATCTGGCATAAGAAGTTAAAGGTGCACAGGGAGAAAATACAAAATTAAAATATATTATGATATGAATATGAAACTAAAAGCTAAAAGTTTTCTCAGTATTCAAATTATTTCACGAAATTCCTGCTAAAAAAACGTATAGCTTCAACTTGTTTTTCTAAAAGATAATTGGTTTAATAAGGAATTTGTACTAAAGACCTTATTAAAACCTTTTTTTACTAATTTCTGTCATATATATTCAAAGAAAATATTTCATAGAAATGTTACATTTCATATTTTAAATCCATTACGTTTGTATTGCAATTTTTCCTTGTGTTTGCTGGATAACTCGCCAAGAGTTTAAAGTTCCAAAGGGGCTCAACTTCAACTCCATATGGGTGCAGCTTTCACACCTCGATTTCCGGGACCTGTTCACTTACTCGAAATGAAAGGAAAAGTGCAGCTTGCACTCAGCACTTGAGGCTCACTTTGGGTCCGCCATGCGTTACATTTATGGAGTTGCTCGTTCCCACTTTTCCCTCGCTCCTTTTTCCCACTGAGAAGGTCCTGCCTACTTCGTGGCGCTGCATCCATAAAATGCCCGCGGCACGCGATGGCAATTCGGTTGCTGTCTGTTGCATTTCATTTACTTTATCATTTTTCACTCCTCGCACTTGGAGCAGAGGGCCAGCAGGCCAGGCCGGCTTGTGCAAATTATAGGCAAATTATTACCAGACACTGAATGCTGAAGTAATCATTGGACCGAGGTTGGACTCTGGAGGTAGACAAACCCGCTGCGAGTGCGAGTCCGCATGTGAACTGCACCAGTGACTGAGTGCCGGAGCCGGAGCCGGATCCGGACTGTTGCAATTTCTTTTTATTGCATTTCCTTGTAATTTGTGCCATATTGTTTGCCCGTTGGCCGAACAAATTAAATATGGCAGAGACAGCTTGGCTACGGTCAGCTTCTGTGGTTGATTGCAACAATTTAATGACAGTTTAAGTGGCGAGCCAAATGCATCTGCAGCACTTAATGCCTACACCAGTTCTGTGGCCCTCGGGCGGACTAAGCGCAGAGGAGCCATCGAACGACGCCATTCCACTCCGGGATCCAGGGTCCGGGTCCGAGTCCGAATCCGAATCCGATGATAATTGGAAATTGAATTTAATTGGCATGTGTATAAGTGCTGGCACATGTGGGCACAAGGCGAACACTCATTCATTTAGCACGACCATTAGTTATACCTGTTGTTGTTAACACAACGGAATGGTGTGGCAATTTTGGTTGGGAATATATATTGTAGTAGCTATCAAATATTGATTAACCTTTTGCGAATTGGAAATCCACACGTGAACAGTAAGTGCAAATTTTAATTAAATAACTGAGAAATTAAATATGCAAATAATAAATATCAAGAATATGGTGAACTATTAACTTGATGGAAGCCTAACTTAATGAAAAGTAAACATATTTAAAATAATGAGACGTAAGTGAAATATATATGTAGAATTTCAAGTTATAAAGATGGATTTATGCAAATAAATTTGAGTTTTATACATTATACATTTAACATAATATAATATTACATTTTATTTACAAAGAGCTTTCTCACATAAATAGAAATAGGCTAAGAAAAATGCAATAAATAGCCAAGTTATAGTTGTAATGTTACAAAAATCAGTATTGATTAAAAAACTCTTTAAAAAAAGAACAAACTAATCCAATAAAATATTTAAACTTAAAAATTGAAGGCAAATTTGTTTGAGTTCAAAGATGTAATATTTTATAGCTCTTTTTATACCGGCTAAGGGATTCTAAACACATTTAAATAATGCACAACATCTGAATAAATATATTTAATATTTTTAAGAACCCTATAAAATATTTTGAACATTTTTTTAATTGATTTTCAAGCCTCTTGAATTTTAATTAGGAACCAAATTTTCTTGGAAATGGTAAAACCTCTGAAAACCTATCAAAATCAGTACAAAAAACTGTCCAGAATTAAGACATAAAACAAGTATCGCTGTGAGATTTTTGTATGATAGCATCACTTTCACTTAACCCAAATATTAAACGATGACGTCGTATGTACAGGACGACACAATGCCACTCCATAAGCGTCCCTTGCTGACTGGGAAACTGGGCTTTGGTCATGAAACTTCGCTTGTCGCTGGCTTGTTCCGCCTTAAAGTGTCAGCGGATGGGGCAAAAACAGTCGCGACATATGCAAAACCCGGCAACGATAAGCGAACAAGCCACACCCACACCTAGTGGCAGGTCCCAGGAGGGAGGAGAAAGGGAGGCAAGCACACACACACACACACACACACAATGGTGCCTGGCACGATATGTGCAACATCTAGCAGGTAATAAATCTAACTGTAAACGCAGCGCTTACGACGTTGCATGCAACGCTTGAAAGTTGTCGTCATTGTAGCACCCGCAGCCAAGAGCCCCATTTACTACCCTGCCTTCGGCAAACCCGCCACCCCTCGCAGCTTACGGATGGCCATCCTGCGGGGGATGCCACATTTTGCTTGCGTTGCCAAAAAATTGCTTCAGATGGCGGGGATAAGTCCAGGGGTTAGGAGTCGGAGGCTGGGGCTGGGGCTGGGGCAGCTCTATCGCCTTGACGCCTCGTGTGCAATTTGTCTGCTATTTTTATATTGCGCTTTTCCGAGCACACGCCGCCTCCCTATCCTGCCCCGCTGCCCCGCCTCATATTCAATTTGTTCGATTTGATTTTGTCGAGTGCATTTTATTTTTAGTCAAGCGCGTATGCAGAAAATTTCCACTTCGCAGCAAAGGGCCTGTAAAGTTTTATGCATTCGTCCTTGCCGAAGGAGCAAGGAGAGCAAACTAACGACAAAACCGGGAGCATTGTCGCCAATTGTGTGATCCGAGACATGCGGGAAACCGGGAGGATGTGCAAGACTTTATGCTCATCGATTGCCAGCTGCTCCAGGGGGAGACTTGCTTCTTCTGTGCTTTAACCTTCAAGTTCGATAGTTTCATTGGCACCTCCAGCTACGATTGCTTTTCTTTTTTCTTTTTTATTTTTTGGAGAAAAAACAAATGGCAAAAGCCCTTTATTATTTATGATGATTGTACATTACGATGGTCCGCATTAGCAGCACATTACGGCGGACACATTGTCAACTCAGCAACTGGCCAAAGGAGTGGTTCCCCAAAACCCAAGCCTTGCATGCTAGAAAGTCGTATTATCAGTGGCAAGGCGACAAAAAAAAAAAACCCAGACTAAGACAGAAGCAAGAGGGTTACTGGGAGATACTTTCATATGTTTTGGCCAAATATTTATACACTCCCAGAATGTCAGGAAGGGTATGCTGGGCTATCGTTTTTTGGGTTTTTAAATAGAAAAAATCCTAATCCTTTTGCATTATAAAAATAATAACTCAACAGTAAGTTAAGTAAATGTCTTAAGAAAAAGTTTTCTTTGTTCACCAAGTTTCCCAGTCTTTATATACTTTTATTTTCCAAGGTAACCAGCCAGTCAATCCTCTCCATAAAACCAAAAGTTGCTTTCCTCGCAGCTTGAGCCAAAAGTATCTATATCTAACAAGTGCCGACAACGACATGCCAAAGACCCTTAAGCCAAGCAGCTAAAGTCGTTATGATTTGTCATAAACATAAAATAAATGGCGAAATATTTATGGTATGCTACAACGTCGCCGGGGGGGAAGGATTCCCCATCAATCGGCTGGCCGGGTTGAAGTGGCTTCAGGGGCCAGCAATCCTGGAAATCCCCCAGAGAATTTCCCCACTCACCGTGGTGCTGTTGCTGCTGCTGTTGGTGTTGCTGCTGCTGCTGCTGCTGCTGGTGATGATCCCTGCCCCGAGAGGAGGAGGACGAGTAGTGATCCTGAGAGTTCCACAAACTCGAGGTGGCTCCCACATAGACATTGTTCAGCCCGGACGATGCCTGGTCCGAGCCCTTGCCATTGCCCTTGTTTCGTTGTGTCTTCGAGTTTTGCTGGCTGTTGCCGGGATTGAAGTTGTAAGGATTTCCGTTGGAGTTTTGGTTCTGGTTACTGCCACTGTTGTAGCGTTGTTCTAAAAGCAAGTGGAAGATGCAGAGATATGTATGAGAGGATTCTATGGTTAATGTGGGTGAGGCCTCACCTTTGTTGTACTTCACCAGGACCACGGGCACTGTGTTGATAGATACAGTAGGAGCTATTGTTGTTATCGTTGTGGTTTGGGGAATGTCTGGGAAGGGAAGGGGTTATATAATCAGTATGAAACAGGGCTTCAAATCTTCAGGAATAATTAATAATAATGACAATGTGCTGTCCATAACCGAAGGCCTTAAAAACCACGAAATTCCAATTATGTATATAGGATTACTGAGCATTATGCTCCTAAATATCGAACTTTATTTACTATAAATATAATTCCCCTAAAAATAGGTCAAATTTACCTACATTTTTATATTCATTAAAACTCTTTCAACTCTTTAAACTTCTTTAATATTAAATATTTCTCCCATTTTACAAACAATAAAACATTAAATCAGCTTCTAGACATATTAAACTTGGCTCAAATTTCTCGCAGCCATGGAGTAAGCTTAGGCCTGGCATTAACCTCCTCTTGCTTCTCGTAAATCAATCACTGACAGTGGGCTCAGTCTGGTCACCTTCGACCCCCGACTGACCCTTTGTTTGGGTATTTATCGAGGCAAATATATACAAAGACACACACTGGACATAGCTGTTGGCCCACGCAGAGTCATTGACTTAAATTAATTAAAAGCCCAAGCCGGGGCAAATAGTTTGCGCCTAATTGCCAGGGGCTGCTGCCTGACTTATGGCCATTGTTTCTGAGGCTTATGGTTACAGTTACGGTTATTGCCATTGAATGGAACTGTTATGGCATTCTGGTGGCCATTGTTACTTGCAGCCAGCCAATACTTACGATACAATTTGATCGCGCCATCGGTGTCGCCCAGGGAGTTCTTGGCCACGCAGCGATAGGCTCCAAAGTCCTGCAGGTCGACGTCGCATATGGTCAGGCGCATGGTTATTTTGTAGCCCGACTCAAAGGTTTCCGGCACAAAGCGCTCACCTGAAAGGAGAGCAAAAAAAAAAAGGGCACCATTATCCCGGCCACAGCTTCGAACTTTAACCCCTTTCCGGACTGAACTCAGCACCGCCCCATTCCACTTATATATTTTCCTGGAGCTTCTTGTCAAAGTAATTTAACTGAGAAAGAACTTTTGCATTCGCCCAAGTCAGCTCAGCTCAACTCTCGGCTCTCGGATCGGATGAATCCAACTGGAGCCGACCCAAGTTTGTCCTGACGGGGGGGGGGGGGGGGGGGGGGGGGGGGGGAAGGATTTTCTAACCCCGACTGCCCCCCCCTGTCAAATGGTTCGTTTTAATTTATACAAAAACAAGTCTGTTCTCGGTCTCGGTCCTTGGGGGGGGAGGTGGACGAGTGCCCTCTGTTTTTGTTTGTCATGCAGGTTTTGATTTACGTTTGATGTCGGTTAGATTTAGTAGCACTAAGCCGAGCATTACATTTCGTCCAGGTTCGGTAATTGTTATGCATGCCGGTTAAGCGACTGATTACCCCAGCAAAATGCCATTGTGATGGCCCGAACAGAGATGGAGATCTGGGCCCTGGTCTTGATTAGAAATAATTGAGTTTCGGGGGCAAAGCCAAAAGGGAAGCACTTGCTGGCTTAACTCTGACGTAGGCTGGACTCGCTTCAGAGTCCCAATAAAGAGTGCTTTGGTTGTACTGTTACGTTTTTGTGGTTATCCTTGGACTCCTCGCTCAAAACTAAAGCAGAAAACTCCATTAAAATCCAGCGGCTGTCGGACAGATCCCGGCAACTGCTACTGACTTTAGGTCATTTTCAATCAGTTTTTTCCATTTTCTCCGCTTCACAAAAAACAACTTGAAAATAACTGGAAAAAAGGCATCGCCGGCATACCAAACCGACTGCATGTCTGTGACTTTTTTTTTCCGCCGCCGATGACCAAGCCGCTTCCTGTGTCCATCGCGGCAGCAGCAGGGGGTTAAGTGGAGTGGAGTGGAGTGGAGTGAAGGGCCATGCCGCAGCAGTTATTCTGCCACCGCGGATTCGAGTGTTCGGCTGAATGTTTATTCTTTTCTTTTTTTTTTCTTCATAGCTTTTTCACTTGTGCTCTCTGCAGCAATTTTTGTCATCGCGTTCAGTCCATTTCTCAGTGAAGATGAGTGGGAGATTGAAGAGCTCGCGAGGGAGGGAGATGGACGCATCCATCGTTAAAGGCCCTTCGAAAATGAGTTGGCAAAGGAAACCGAACACTAATGAAATTGAACTAGGAAAATTAAGTAGGTCCTTTATGAAGTCAGTTTTATATACTTTTAAATATATATCCCACTTGTAGTTACTTTTCCAATCCCAACACACTCACCTGGCACTATAATCGTGTCGTTCTTCATCCAATAGTTGATGGACTTGGGATACGCCTCCGACTGGCATTCCAGAGTTATGTTTTGGGATAGGGCGGCTCCAACTAATTGATTCTGTATCCAAATCATGGGTGGAACTGTAAAACAGCAGTAAAATGCCAAAGCCAGGCGTCAGTCGCAGCGAGGAAAAATGGGGGCAGGATGGAGGCTATATACCATAGGATGTGGCTGGAATGTGTTGTGTCAGGTGTGGAATGTTCAGGTGATCCGGGGGAATGTGAAAAACAAAAGAATTCCCATTTATCGATAGAAAATTCCATCCAATATCGTTATTATTGTTTTTCTAGTGCTTTATGCTGCCGTTCGGCAATTCGCTGCGGTTGCCATTTATTGTTTCGAATTAATTGCTTTTTAATTTTCTATATATGAAAGCCACAGAAAAAATGCTTTGCCAGTGGAGCTCTGAAAGCGATCCGAACTGAATTGCGGTTTGAATCGAAGGCAAAAGTTTGGCTCAAACATGTGCCATGAAGTTACCCAACAAATTGTTGAGCCATTCTCATTTTTATTTAATTAGGAAGAGAGAGAACGAAAGAGTGAGAGAGAGAGAGAGAGAGATGGACCCCGAGGGCAAAGTGCTCTAAAAATGCTAACTAGCTGCCGGGGGTCGGGTGCTGAGCACACACTTAATTATTTGCTTTATGCATGGCACCTAAAAGTGTACAGCATTTTCCGGCACCTCACTCCCCAGGTCTCTTCCAGGGCTCTCCCTGGGGAAAATTAAAATGCAGGGCATATTTAGCCTGGCAAGATTTCGAGTGGCGCTGCTTTGTGTGCGTCGCAATGGCAGTCTGGTGTCTCTGTCTGTGGTCTCGTCTGGAGCGGAGCATCCTGCTCCCTTGCACCATGCGGTGCTCTGTCGCAGAACTATAAATATTTAAATATGCTAAAATTGATGGGGGTCCCGCCCAGCCCCAAATACTCACAGTGCACAATGAGCATCACACGCTTGCTGACTGTTGGCGGGATGCCATTGGAGGCAATGCAGAGATAGGCGCCCATGTTCAGCCGGTTCACTTTGGCGATGGTCAGGAAGGATCCGTTGTAGGCGACGGCTGTGAAAAGGCAAAATGGGATACGATTAATATCGGAGGCACCGATGGGTTAAATCTATGGCAGCAATCGCTTCTCGAGCTGCCGAATTCACACATCCTGCTTATGAGCCAGAATGTCGCCGCATCCGGCTTCATTTTCACATTTAGATTCAGATTTGGATTCACAGTTGGATTCAGATTCAAATTCAAGTGACTCTTCCTTAGCCCAGAGGAAAAATTGCTCACACACACACACACACACTCTGCCAAGTCAAGTTGCTCCTGCAGCTAATCATATCGCTCTCATTGCATATGCAACTTGGAAAATCGCTATGCAGACACCGAAAGAAATAAGACTTGGATATTTCAGAAAAATAAAGATAGTAACCCGAGGGAAAAGCCTATGAAAAATTAAGGAAAGCTTGTAAATGCTGGGAGTTATATGACTTTGAGAATAAATATCACTCATACGCAGTGTTGACATTAAATGTGTGCAGAACTACAAAGCTTATTTATAATAAAGCTAATTTATAATAATAAGTACACAAGGACGGTGAAATTTATAGAAAATCTAGGATTCAGATTCTACTTGATCTTTTTTCTGATCTTTTATTGTTAGTTTTGAAAGTACGTATTTATTTTATGGTAAATGTAAATAAATCTCTTACAAATGAACATTTTCCAATATTTCTCACAGGTTAAAAAAATGAAATAGCATATAATAAATATTATAAATTTAAATAAGCTTTAAAATCTGATTTTCTATATCTAGAACTTTCATTTCAAAGACTATTTTGCTTAGTTCTTCCCTCAGTGCCATTGCCAGCCTTCATTGGAGGCAGGAAACTCCCCTGACAATGCCTGTGCAGCGCCTGGTAATTTCGAATCTCACATATTCCGCATGTCTGCCCTCTTTTGCCGTACTCATATTGCATGCAACTCGTTTGCCATGCCATCCACGGCATCAGCTCTATCATATATATATATTTTTCTATATATCAAATTCTGCCGAAAATAAATTTCGCAGTCCAATACCTTTACTCTCTCTCTCTGAATCAAATTCGTGTGATTTTCAGGTGATGTTCTTTTTATCTCATCCTGATTACAGGATGTGGAATAACCCACTTTGGATCGATTAGGCCAACACACATTCCACTCAAAAACCGTTCAGCCATTTGCACGCCAGAGTAACCCTAATAAGGCAAATTGCAGGGCTTGGATTTGTTATTAGTCGAGCGTACACTCGACTTAATTGCGACCGAGTGGAAGTGGAAGTAACTTTAAAATGTTTTGTAATGAAATTTAATGCCCGACGGGCACGCACTCACCCTCGGCTCCGTTGGGCAGCGGTATCAGTTCGCCACCTTCGCGGCGCCAGGTTATCGTCGGGGTTGGGGATCCTGTCGCGGCGCACTTGAGGGTTACGTTGGAGCCCTCACGTATTACCATATCGGTGCTGGTCGGGTAGTCCAGTATGTCGGGGGGCACTGTGTGTGTGTGTTCCAAAAGCACGTGCGCCAACGTGTGCGGAGACACCGATACCCGAGTTCGAGTTCCAGTTTCGAGTTCCAGGCAACATATTATTCATACGCCGTGTGGGCCGGCGAACAAATTGTTTGCGCGAACCGTTGGCCAGGTGTCAGACAGGTGGGAGTTTCATTGCCAGTTACAGGTCCAAAAGTTGTTGTTTTTGTTGTTGATGATGATGAAGTGGGTTGCATGAAAAAGACGAATTTTAATTGAGACATTTTCATTAAGCATTTCAAGACTATATATGTTGTGTTGTTGTCAAGAACCCAGGACCAAATTAAGGCTGCAATTTCTCTGGAAACTTGTATTTCCATTCAGAAAGAAGCCACAATTAAATAAAAGCTTATATCCCTTCTCTACCCTTATCCTTTCCCTGCCAGGTAGCTCTACGAAATTCTGAAAATTTGGCATTTGGCCACAGAAAGCTGAAGCGCTTTGTGTCTGTGTGCGTCTCTTGCCTGTCTTTACACTTAATTATAATTTTACGCCTGGCAAATCGCTCGTTGCCAAAAAAATAAAATAAGAGTGCGGGATAAAGCTAGTGTCACATTATGAATGAGGGCGTGCTGGCGGGCAAAAACATAACATTTAATTACGGAAAACATTTAGTTTTTATGTTTTTGCATAGTTAATGCCAAAGAAGAAAAGGGACTGTAAATGGCGATTTATATATTAATCAAGCTAAAAAACTAAGAACAAAAATAATAATAAAATTAAATAAGGATCCTTCAATAAATTAGACTTGAAATAAATATTTTCATTATTTAGTTGTATAAAGAATACCTCAGATAAAGTAAAGTTTTAAGTAAATATCAATAAAAACAACAAAGAACTTATAAGCCACTTTACCAGACACTCATATTTCTTCTGCTTTTATCCTTGCTGAAAATATATAAACATTTTTAGCACAGGAAAAATATCGAAAAACTCTCTCTGTTTCACTCCAATCATTCTTCTCGGCACCTTTTCATGAAATCCAATTAGTTCCCGGAATGTTTCCCTCTATTAGGAGCAGTCGATTTTCCTTTTATTGCCTTTGATTGCCTTGGCTGCCCGGGCTGCTCGTTCCATTTTACAGGACAGCCGCCCAAAAAGCCAAGTTATGACTCATACATACAATGCGACTTCAAAGTCTTCATGCCAACAATGATGTGCATGTTTTACAAAATGTACTTTGACTTTTCACCCGGCCCCCACAAAATTGAACGTGGAAAGTAGGCTTCACTCCAGCCGCTTTTCCCCGTGTTGACTTTTCCCTTAATGGCCCGACTCATGTCGCACAAAGGGGCCCAGGGGGGGAGGCGTGGGCGTGGCTGGCAATTTCTTTTCTCAGCTCGCCGCCGTCATTGTGCGCAGCAGGGAGCTGATAAGTTATGAAATCAGGTGAAATGATGTGTGATTAAATTGGCGGCGCAGAAATTAATTTCAATTGGATTGAGATGGCGGCAATGGCTGATAGGATTTTGACTGATTTCGGGATTATCAATGCCAGATTGAATGGCCAACGAAACTTAAAGCATCAAAACAATGAATCAATTTGGGATTTAAAGTATTTTAGAGACTCAAAGCTGGAGCTATTCTTTTTCCATCAATCAAAATAGTATTTCAAATATTCCCCCAAAAAATTATATATATTTTTTCAGTTGTTATTTTTCGTTTTCCTTATTTTTATTTTCTATTTTTGAAAGCTCTTTTCAAAACAATCCAACTCACGGGACTGGCTAGAAGCCCCATGGCTTAGGTCAGCCTAGGCCCGTTTAACCATGGGCAAAACGTCACTGAGAAACATATTGCTCTATATAAATTATTCAATGCCTGGCTGGCTTCCCCACGCAGCCACAGGCATATATACTTTTTGGTTAAATAAAAACAATCATCGCCCCCAGGAATAACAAACCGACCGACAAACAAGCCCACAAAACTTCGGCGATGAAAATTCGAGGCAAATTCGGCAATGTCAACCGAGAATATGCTCACAATTTATGTCGGTTTGCCCAGTATTTTTTTTTTTTTGGGAATTCTTTCCCTTTTTTTTTTGGTAAGCATTTTAGTCGGATTTTTCTCTCAGGCCCAAAGTGAGCCAAAGTGTCAAAATTGCATTCAAAGCAAAGTAGGATTTGCTGATTGATTTTGTAGGCCAGTGCAGCTCAAGGAATTAGATAAAAATATTTTTAGAGGTAAGAATTTGTGAAATGAATCTCAATTTGCGTATTTTCTATTTTTTGCTGTTAGTTTATTTATTTTAATTGACTTGCCAATGATTATATTTTTTTTATAAAACAAAAACAGCTTAAGAAAAGTAAATATTTAGCTGTCAATTATTGATATCTTGTTATAATTAGAAAAAAAATGTTTACTAATGACTTATTTTATAGAACAAATTTTAAGAAAATTATTTAGCTTTAAATAAAACGCTTTAATATTTGTATGGCATTATATTCATTTATGAGATCTGTTTACTTATTCAATTTGTTGCAACTTTCTACTCTGGAAACTGTTGCTAAAAGCTTTGTACATAAATTATTTTTATCTGATAAAATATTGCCACTGGATAAGGAACCAACCGCCTAAAGCTGATTAGAACTTTAACTCTTCTCCGTTTCCCTAACCGATGTCAACGTTGCTTTTCCCAGTTCACCCTTTCGTATTGTTTACCTTCTGGCTTACCTACCTAGACTTGGACTATTGATGAGCTAGTGACCATTATAACAATTATCATACTCTTTTTTTTCAAATTAAATAAATTTTTAATTCAAGTTCTACTGAAAGCAAAATTTGTTTACTTTTTAAGTTCTACAAAATGATATAAACTGTTATTTAAAATAAGAAAAACTGGCTCTTGTATCCTATTTATTATATTTAACCTTAAATAATCATTATAAATTTATTTGTTTATATAAATTTAAAATTAATAAATTAATTAATACAAAATGTCGAGACTATATTTTCCTTTTCGTGAATTTCGTGAAGAATATCCGAACACGCGCTCATATCTAGCTTAAAGGTTTCCGCGTTGCTGACTATTTGCTTATTTCGCGGTGTGGCAAATACAACTACAGCGACGACAACAATAATAGTTGGTTGCCATCATCGTGCGGGCTGAAGGACGAAAGGCGGGCTGTGGGTGGCTTGGCTGGGTCCTGCTGAAAGTATACACCACGAAATCGCGCACTTTGTCAGCGGCAGCTGGAAAAGCCGCGCTGATTTAAAGCGGCTTGCCATTTTGCTTATGGGACTTAGTGCGGTTGGGTGTGAAGCATTTACATGGCTGGGCGAAAGCAATCAACAGGCAACCGTCTCGCCCCGTTTCGCCCAGTGTATAATCGAGGCGGACGGCCTGGGGGTCCTTAATGAATTTCAACATCAATGAAAACACAATCAACCAGAGTGGTTACTTATGCGGCTGGTGCGAGGCAACCGGAAACGAGACCCGAAACCTCAGCTCCGAAACGGGGCGGCATATTCATTTTAAATTCGCATGCAGAAGGGGAGAAGGACCATCGCCACAACCCCTGTGTCCTGTGTCCTGTCTGCTCTGAGGTTTTTCGGTGCCGCTCCAAAGACTACGACGTCTGAATAATTAACGCCAGGACATGGACATGGACACGGGCTAGCTGGGACAGGTGCACGTAGCATGTAAATTGTTTCATTACCTTTCGCTCTCCGCTGTTTTGTGTGGGCCCCGCAACTAATGTGTTGGCTAAGTGAAAAATTCCCAACGAATGCCCGTCGCCATGGAGCCGTCGCCTTAAGCCGAATATCCTGCTTCTCCTCGTCGTCTCCTCGTCTCCTCTCTCGCAATTAGAACCAATCGAGAGCATTTAGAAGTTTTGCGCCAGTTTCTGGTTGGAAGCCTAACCCAGTTTCTGCATTCCAATCGCCACTTGGCCGAGCAATTAGTGTGCAGTTTGAAAAACTATCAACAGCAACTTTGTTCTGGCTCCCCAGCTGATGGAGATGGTGTTCGGGGAGCCACTCAAGACAAATTACAATTCATTTTAGCCTCCCCCCCGAGGTAACATACATCAATTTTATTGCGTAATCCTTGCAGTCGGAGAAATATTTCAACACTAACAAGTTCTACAGCTCCCTGGCATGGAAAAGGATATTTAAAGGAAGATTAAAGAAAACAAATAAATTCTTTAAAGAGTTCTTGTATTTTTTTTAGGATTTATATAGTATGAATCTCTAAAAGTGAGCTATTATTTACTTGTAGAAAATTATTGCTTAGCAAATAAATAAAAACAAAAGGGCTTTCATATTTTTTACGAGTGTTTTCCCGTGAGTTTGTTGAGTTTGTGGGCATTACGCAATCGTAAAGTGGATTCGCATACTCACCGACAACGTCCAGGTAACCGACTTGACTCTTCATGGGATCCGTGTTTATTTGGCACATGTACCTGACAACGATGCCAAAGAGATATGTATATTAGACAAGTTTTGGGCTGTATGACTTGGTCCTGGGGCTGTATAGGCAGGACATAAATATTTGTTAGCCCCCGAGAAAGCCGAAAATCAAAACGGAGAGGCAATTAAAGTACACTCAATCCTTCGACAGGCTTCGACAGGTACATACATAGATAAGCTGAAAGGGAAATGTGAATATGCAGCTGGATAGTGGGGGTACATACCAGCCTTTGTCCGACTCCTTTACATCACGTATACGCAATATCCAGGCACGTTTCTCGGCGTGAGTTATGCTCATGCGATGATTTTTGGTTATGACGTGATTTTGTATCGTTAAAATGGTCTGTGTATCGACACGTAGCCACGCAATCTAGCCGAGAACGAGAAGTGTACAGTGGAGTAAACGAAGCAGTTTATATATTTGGCTAGATTTGAGTTGTAAAACTAAAACGTTCAGCGATTTCCTCTTCCCCTCCACCCACCCCATGCTAATGCCCCAGTGGCGTGGCCGAAGCTCATTTATTACGCCCAAGAGTGCTCGGGGATGGGGGAAAACTGTCGCCGCGGAGGTGAAGAGCACTTGGATAATGCGCCTAACCGGTGGAAAATAGTGGAAAATGGTGAAAAACGATATAGAGCAGTGGAAACAGGACTCAGGTTAAATTGATTTCCATTTTGTTCCATATTCTTAATACTCGGGTTGGCAAAGACCTTTCCTAGAGGCGCCTTTGTCATCGGGGGTATTATGAAATATAGTCCAAAGCAACTGCTGCTGGTGCTGCTGGTGTAGTGCAACTTTTGTGCCAGGTTCTGAGTATTCCTGATTGCATAGCTTCGAGCTAGACTTGCTATACGGTCTGGGACACTTGTAACGTGGCGGCAAAACCAAGTCAACTGGGAAGTGTGGAAAGTGCAACACTGAAGGCGTCCGAGGAGTTGGCTTTGATCACCGGTAACTGAGGTCGTCACGCCCAATCGACTTCGTTTTCTGGCGATCAAACAAACTCGTCTCGGAACTCCAACCAACATCCTTGAAACACCCGGTCGAGGCCCGCAAGCTATAAGGTAGAGAAATGGTTGTCTTTGACTCTAAGCTTCGACATCAATTTCACTAGCTTTCAATTTGTCTGCCTCCACGCAACAGTGATAATGATAACATCGACATTCACCCAAACTGGACACAATGGGCCATATTAACCGGACCAGATATAATCAGGATATGAGGGTATAAGTGCCTTGTGTCGCTTTCGTTTCGGCAATTCACCATTATGTTTGCCTTTATACTGTGTCACGAAATCAAAGTAGCGTCCTGGGGCCCTGCGACGTGCCCCAAAAAAAGGGTCATCCAGACATGCGGCACACGAAGGTGCAGAACTAGGCCCGAACTCAGCCACGTTTCGGTCGATGAAGTGCAAACGGCCAGGCATTCCCCTGCTTCCACCTCCTGGCGGACACTGAGGAGGAAGATCGCTTCAGGTGCCTCATACTCACCTTGTACGTCTGCAGGTTGTCGACTACGCACTGGAGCACTGCCTCCCGGCTCACGGGTACCGTCACGTTCTGCAGGAGCTCGCCGAACTTGGGCAGATCTGGAAGAGGAGAAAGAGAGTGGGTCAGTGCAGTCTAGAACAAGGTACATATCAGGTGTTTCCTGTATTTAAAAATAGAAACATCTGTATCTACCTTAGTTTCGAATGGACTCAAGAGCAACCACAACAGAAAACTTTTTAACGAGCACAAAAATGGAGATTTGCCAAGGTCAGGCTTGTCTTAGAATAGGGGAGCTTAACTTTTGTCGAAATTATTTAAGTTAAGAGCCTTAATTCTAAGACAAAGCGACTGTTACAACAGCATTTTAAGTGAAAAGAATTTTACGGAGAAACAAAAAGGAATTAAAAGGTAAAATCACGGGCGTTTATAAGGAGTGAAAGTATGGTACCTAGAAAATCCTTTGCTATACGATGAAAGTAAACGTTTTCGGTTATATTTATTTTTTTTTTATATTGATTTAAAGCAGGGCTTTAATTTAACTATTTTTATTGTTGAAGGAGTTGAGAGAATTTTTAAAACTGAATATTTCTTAAGAACATTAAAACAATTAATTAACTTTACTAAACTCTAGTGAGAACTGTCTTAAATCATCTTCTTGATATTTATTTATTAAGCGATTATTTCTAATTTAAAATATTTTATTAATATACATTCAATGTTAATACAATTTTAAATTAAATTAAAAGTTTTTTCCAGCTTTACCCTCAATTAATTTTATTAAAATATTAATAAGCACTAACCGTGAAATTGTTATAATCATTTAAGACTTAAATAAACATATTTTCTAAATGAAATAATTACCTAAAAATGTTTTCATTAGTTTGCAATTTAAATGTGGATCGATAATTGCTTGGCACGCATTTAAATACGTGCCTGACAGTTTTCAATACACAAATGCGAGAGGTAATGAAAGTAAATTGCATTTAATTTAATTTAATTTGTGCGCACCGATTTAAATCAGATACCGAGACCGCTCGGCTGTGTTTAGCATAACCCACGTCAACATCAACAGTCGTGGGCTAGACTCCCCTGTCAGCCAGTGCTCAGCCAGTCAATCAAAGTCCTTCCAGTGCGGCGCCCACTCACCCACACACGCCCTCAGATCCCGTAAACCCACTCTCCGGAGAATGCTCAGCGAAGCGTTGGAAAAGCGCGTTGACTTTAAAGGCGCGCCCGCAAGTATGCAACAGATTTGTGGTTATCCTGGGAAGGAGGCGGAAAAAGGGGGAGCCAAGCGGGCTTAAAACTTGCTCCCTCTTTGTGTTTGTGTTTGCACTTGTTTGTCGCTGACAAGCCTCGGAGACCCCGACAAAGTTTGCGTTACGCATACGCCACGGAATCATATAATAAAATAAAATAAAATAAAATAAAATAAAATAAAAACAAAACACAAAAAGCCCGTCAGACGGCGGCTTTTTCTCATATGCGGGGCACGCATCGGTTAAGGCAAATCAACACATAACAATCTTGTACTTAAAATGCGTAAACAAGGCGATAAGCAAGGGTGATGGCCAAGCCGAGGACGCGGCTCCGCGAGGGGCGAATGTTTTTTGATGTTTATTGATGCGGCCGTAAATCTCAATTGCGGCGGGGAAAATGTTAAGAGCCTCCTCATGAGCCGGGCAACTTTCTGTCATGCGTTTTTGTGTTTGTGTGTGTCCATGATTGTCGCCAAATCTTTTCCTAAACATCACGTTTTGAGTTGTCAACGCTACCCTGGCTTTTGAAGGGTAATTTCCCAGCGGGTATGCTTATAATATTAAGGATTATTCTACATTTTATGGAGTTATATATTCGATTTAGATATTTAAGTAAAGAATAATAAATAGGCATTTACAATACTTTAAAAAATATTAGAAAATTGTATTTAGGCAAGGTAACAATGATTGTTTATATTGTTTAAATAATCGTTTATGATTTTACTTACATAAAAATATATTAAATGAAAAGAAAAATTAAATGAAAAAACGAAAAACATTTATTTTGAATACTACATATTTTCATTTTTCAATTTAATTAAATGTATTTGCTTTTAGTCATTAAATAACTTTAAATCATCATTCACTGAAATTCTATAGAATATGTGCCAACAATAATTATTTTATAAATAAACTAAGGTATATATTTGAAAAAAATCAATTTTTCAGCTTAGCAGAATTAGTTAATGGAGACTTTTGTGGTAAAATGAACCAAATAATTGTATTATTGAGGCCAATTCAAAATACTAATACTACCAATGTGATCTGCAGAGTAGTTACCTAAGGACATCTCAGCCTAAGGTATCGAATTATATCTAACCCGAGGCCCTAAATAGAAGCGAGGCCCAAAGTAGCTCTGTCTTAAAGCAAAGGACTCCCCTAAAGGATTCCCCCATTAATAAGCTCGATTACACAGTCCTGGGCTTCAATGCTTCAATGCCGAAACTGGCTGTCCTTATTCTGCCTTAGCAAACTGTTTCGTCATCGTCTGCCGCCTTTTGCCAACTCATTTGATTTGCCTTCGCTTATTGATACATCCATACAATAAGGACGAGGACAAGGACCTGGCTGATGCGTGTGTGCGAGTGCTTTTATGGCATACTTTCGGCGAGGCGGTCGTGTGTGAATATGTGAATATGTGGAAATTTGTTACACATTTTTCGCTTCGTCTTCGGGATTGAAAGTGTGATTGTTTAGTGGATTTATGGGCATATGAAATTAGGATTTAATGTGCATATGCTTTGTGTCTGAAGTGGATATATATGGCACAGGCCTTGCGGGAGAGCCGGGTGCTTAACATAATGTTTATGATGTAAGGAAAGAAATTGCAAATCGCCGTTTAGCGCCTGTACTTGGAGGGGCTTAGTGGTTGAGAAGAAAATCCCAGCCATTGGGAAACTCCGGAACTGAACCTGAGACTGAGAACTGTCTGCACAGAAACAAAATTTTATATTTACTTCTAATTTTTTAAATAAAAAATTGGTATGAATTTGTGGTGTTAAGAAATCTGGTTTTTAAAGAATTCATTTAGATTTCTTTTATTCTAAACATACTATTTATCCTTTATTGTATAGAAATAAATAAAAATTGTTTTTGAAAGCCTTAAGAAATAAGTTTAAAAAGAAAGTAATTGCAGTAATTTTATGTAGACGATTTTTATAATAAATTCATTCACCACAGCTTCCCTTTATGGTATTTTATATGCATTTTTAAAATTTAAATAGGGCTTTGTACACTTTAATTCCCATTCCAAAGGTCCCTAAGAATAATTTAAATGCAAGAACAATTTTACCTAGTCTTCCTTTTCTTGTTAATATTTAATGTAAGCCGTAGCATTTTATATATATTTCTGTTTGTGTACCTTTCTCTTCCTAGTAGTCCCACTTGGAGTTCCCAGGACTAGATGCAATTCGAATGCTCCTCACTCATGCATAGGCAAGTCCCCATTTGATATTATAAACCACTTTGACTTAGCCCAGTCGACATTGCCTAATGGGCCACTTTCTCAAGCTCACTAGGCGCAATATTGCCGTCTCCTTCCGCTGCTTTAAGCCAACTTTATTAAGTCGAGTCGACTTGACTGGCATTCCAACTTAATAAGCGCAACGGCAACATCCAGAGGCAGCAGCAACAACAGGCAAATGGCGCTATTTAAATGCTAAACAACTCTATTAAGTTGCACGACACACTCAGAGATACGCACACACACACTCGTGTGCCTCACTTTCTCCCATATCCTGCTCCCATATACATTTTCCAGTATCCAGTATCCAGTATCCAGTATGTTGGATTCCGTATCCATGCCAAGGGCAAGCTTAGCATTTGTCTGCAGAGGGAACTGAACCTCAGCACGTTTCAAATACAATTTACAATAAATAAAATTTAAAAGCGAGAAAAAAGACTGCGACAAGAGCTAAAGCAACTCGCATTCAGAGACACTCAGGGTCGGGAAAAATGGGAGGGAAAGGCTGGGGGAAAACTGAGTTAATGGGGCCGCTTGGGGAGCGGGCAGGGACGAGGGCGGGCCAGAAGCTGGCAGACAAGAAATGAGCACGTGACGACACTGGGGATAAGTAAAACGATATAAAAACGATGCGACTGCAAACTCAGGTGGCCTCAGATGGCTGACAATTAAATACTCTTAATAGTCATAATTAGGAAATCAATGAGCAGGTCTTTTTGATTAAATTCAAGTCTTGTTTGGTAAAATATGTGTTTAATTAATATCAAAGTTTGAAAATGGATGCATTCCTAATTAATGTTGATTTATGTGGGCTTCGATTGAAAGGAAATTGTAATAATTTCAAGAGTAGCTAAGCTTTGATGAAACACAATAATTATTAAATTATTCCACAAATGAATAATTACTATTTCGATTATTAGGTTGCATGTTTGCCATTAATTTAGCCATTTTAAATATTGAAACGTTGCTGAAATATTTGTTTTTAGCTTCCTGTAATTTTCATTCCATTTAATGGGCTAAAATTGATGAATTACTGTTTGGCAAACATGAAAATAATATTCCTCTTGACAATAAATTGGGTGTAGCACCATAATTATTAGCAAATATTTTACCATACCGAATTCAGAACAAAGTAAAGTCTTTATCAATGCACTTGTAACAAATGAGGCACCTAAAAGCCACACTTTATCCTCTTAGTTTAACTTCGAAGCTAATCGCACGCTGCATGTACCCCATCGGAGGGGTTTAAAAACTTTCTGCAGACGCTCTTGCCTCACGTGTATATATACAATATATATATTACATATATGGAAATTCAAGCTGTGGAGGATGAGGTGGAATAACAGCGACTTACCTTTCTCGGGTATCGCATTGACGACCGTATCCTCGCGTATGTCCTCAAGTAGCTCATCCTTATTTTGCATTTCCGCTGCGAGATTTCATTCCGAGTGCCGTCGAGCCGTGAAAAGTGTTGATCCAGTGCCAGCGTCGCATGACGACGAGGACCGAGAAAGTGAACATTTAGAGAGGCAGTTAATATTGGCTTGGTTATCTTTAGTGCAAATTCAATTTGTGGCAAGGAGAGTGGGTGAGGAATATAAACAGACACCCCGACAGATACCCCGACAGATACCCCGTAGAAACCCCAAAAACCGCACCCAACACGCCCAGAAAGCTGTCTTCCCTCTCCCCCTCTTTTCTTCAAGCATTTTTCCAATATTCTGTGGCAGCCTTTCTGGGTGCTGCAGCTTGCAAGCAGCTTGTAATTTTCGCAGCCACAAAATGAAGTTGCAATTTGACTTTTGTGCAGCAGCCGGAATCGATTATTTGGGGTTGAATAAGGGAGAGAGAGAGAGCGAAACGGTCTCAATTCCCTGGGGTAACAGGTAAAATGCATTTTCAGGCACGCATCATAAAATATTTAGCAAATGCTGCCAAATGGGTAAATAGATTTACGTTTATGAGTTCGCGTTTAGTGTGTGCATGGAATCCGGCCAGGAGGGAAATGTGGCTAATGTAAATATAGCCGGTGAATCGAAAGCGAATAACTTAATTAACAGGGAATTTCGTTTGCAATTTCGATGACTATTTTGTAGAAATAATATGCAATATCCACATATATCTACAAAATACTTTAAAGCTCCACGCTTAAATTGATTAAAGAGATATATATTTTTTTCCCTCAACCCTCAGGCATACTATTTTCTTATCGATTTTCATTTCCATTTGGCCCGGCACCTTGGCACACTTAGCCGTACTTATGATATCCCGCCAGCCCCATAAAATAATGTCATCTATAACCGTAGAGACCTTGAACGCGTGTCTCCGTGCGTGCAGACAGACGACGGAGTCAATAAAGCAAATGGATTCTCATTCTGGGAAGCCGGGCAAAAGGGGCTACGAATTTTCAATTAATTTTCGTGTTGCTCCAAGTTGAAGTCGAAGCCGTTTGCATTTTAATAAACGCCAGACCGGGGCTGGTTCAGCCCGGGCACATGCTAACCGGGGAGAGACTTTTCTACGACCGAATTTCAACTGTCGCAGCTGGCTGGCAATGCAAATACATTTTGTGGCTGCCGCAAACGCACAAAAGTATGCAATAAATTCGATTTCTTCTATGTAGATTGGGAGAATTGTTCGAAGGAGAGCAGGAGCAGGAGCAGGAGGATGAGACGGCGGAGCCAGCAAACATCAACTGCTGGCGAACAAGTTTCTTGGTCTGGCTGCTGTTTGTAATATTTCGTGTTGCACCCTTGCAGGCGCCTGTCACTTCCCATTCCCATTTTCCCATACTCTCTCGCTACATATCCTTGCGGCTTCTGGCCCATGTGCAGACATGGAAAACGCATCGAGCAGGCCAACAAATGTTGCCAGGATTGCTACGTGCCTCCGCCTCGAGACGGGAGCGCACACAAAAACCGAAACCAAGGCAAAGAGTTGTGAAAGTTGCCCCCAAAAAAGTTCGCCTTTTTGGCCCGCCGCTGTTGCTCTTTTTGCGCTTAGCATGACGTGATTTGCAGGCAATACGACGTGACCGTGAAAGATTCGCAGCGAGACTTAATGAAGGATGAAGGAGCAGGGCTGCCCGGATGCCGGGGGATTGTGATGAACATTTCGAGATTGCCGGCAACTCTGTGGCAATTGAGTTGCACGAGACTGGGGCAGCATCGCATCTGGGATCTCGATAAGGATTCACCACTCGAACCGACAGCGTGTCTGCCACTTTTAGTTACACCACCAAAGCCCAGCAAAGAAAGGTTTCTAGTTAATTGTTTCAAGATATGTGCATTGTCCTTAATCTTTAGATTATTTTAAATCTTAACAAAGGGGAGGAAAATGTTTTTTGATTGTTATCGAATCTCTTGCATTATTTACTAAAGGATTTGGAATTGAAAATAGTGAGAATTAAAGTCAAGTTGATTATTAATTATTAAATGAAATTAGGTATAAAAAAATGTTTAATTAGCATTTTTATGGATCTCTTTTCCAATTACTTTTTATTGATTTTATGCAACTATTTCTTTTAAATTAATTGTCATGTTTTTATGACTCACACATTAAATATTTAGACTTGACTTATTAAATCCTCAAGTTTTTCACAATTTTTTTTGCTACAAACTTTTTAATAAAAAGTCAGCTCTATTATTTATTTTTATAAAATTTATCTAGTAAACATACCCCTCTTTTTAAGTAGTCAAAAAAATTAAAAAATAAGAAATATAAAAACTTTAAATGAACTCATAAAACACAGTAAAATGAACTTAAAGATACTTTGAATACATGAGTAATTAAAGCTTTTATATATTTTCCAAATTCAATTTTAAAGCGACCCCCAATTTTGTGTCCACTTAGCTGCACACCTAGAGGGCAGCTTCCATTTTCCTGCCGCCTAACCTCAAAACTTCATTAGCCAAAAAGCACGCGCCGCCAAATTGAAACGACAGAAACAACAAACGCTCGGAAATCTTTAGGCAAAAGAAAAAAGAAAGAAAGTAAAGAAAATGGCCGGGGAAGAGTACTACGTTGAGCGCTATAAATTGCACGGCGGCGGAGAATAAATGTAAAGTAAATGGCGCTAATTCAAAGTAGATTTATTTATTATGCCATTTTTCCTGCGGCACAGCGCCAAGAAATATGCCTTAAATTTCCCATCCGAACATTGTCGCTGGCAGACAATGAGACAGCTACAAGCTACAAGGAGCAGGCAGCGGAACCGGAAGGGGACAACGCAGTTACAGGAAGCAGGCGCAGTACCAGTGGCGGTAACAGGAGATGGAAATGGAGCTGGAGAAGGAACTGAAGCTGGAGGAGCAGCCCAAACACGGCGAAGGCGTAGCCAAAACAAAACGGCAAAAACAAGGGCAAACAAATGAAAATATATATTTTCCAAGAGCGCCGAAATTATGCAACAAAAACGCGGGCCAAGCTCAAACATCCTCACGCACAGCCGAAGGCTTACGGAATTTCAATACATAGACGCTTTCATCGCTGGGAAGAGGAGCACCTGCTGCCACCGACAGACAGACAGGGCTGCTGTTGATTTTCTTAACGCATCTAAGCCAAGGCCTGGCCGCCGGCCCAGATGATTTATTGGCCTGCCAGACGACGGCCGTCGACGGGCAGGAAGCACAGAGAGACAGCGAATCGCCGGATTATCATTTGCGGGGGGGGAGGTGTCAACAACTGCCCCAAAATTTGCGCAAATTTGTCTATGATTCCTAAGTGTTTGTAAGTGTTTGCTTTGGCCCGGCTAATGATTCCAATTAGGTGAATTTACACAGGCCTCGGGGGTTGCATGCTGAGTTAGCCTGAGGGCAAAAAAATCCATAATATTATTTAAGATAATTCATCAACCAAATAATCAATTTATATGAAAAAATCACAGCTGTTTCAGTTTGATTTCTGTAGTTTATCACTCTACTAATTCTGTATATCTTATCTCCAATTGTCTATTTAAAATATCTTAACGATTTTCATATATCAATCTTGCTGCCATCTCTAACTTGTCTTTGACTAAGACTCAGATGTGCCTTATCTGTAAGCAACACCTTCGAGGGCTGGCCATCAATCTCTCTAGCTGGCCAAGTTTCTAAGCCAACTTTGGCGGCGCATCACATCGCTTTAAAGTGATGATAAAACTTGGCGAAGCTGCGAACGTGATATGGCTTCCATTCCCGACAGCGGAAAAGCAGATCTCTTACTTTGTTGCAACTTTCATGCATTTCCTCTGGCCTCAATGGAAAGATGAACCGAAGGAGAAAGGAAGACCTCGAACTCAAGCACTGAGGGAAATTATTCGAGTTATTTATTCAAGATAAATTAATATTAAATAAAATTTAATGAGGGAATATTTTAGAAAGTTTAACAAGAAGAAAATAAAAGATTGCATTGTATTTTTCTGATATTTTCTCTAGCATTTTAGACTCTTCACTGCAATGAATATATTTTATATGTTTTCAAAACTATTTTCCTTTAAAAACATATTTAAGACTATGCATAAATGTCTAGCACTTTGTTTACAAATATTATTCAAGCACATGCTAAATGTTTTGATTTGATTCTCCGGCATAAATTAAAGTCTTAATGAAATCGCTGTGCCTGTGCATTCGAAAATTTTCGCGCAGGTGTTGCTCTTTGTTCTTCCGCCTTTGCCTATTTGCGTATTCATTTTGGGGCCGCAGAAACTTTTGGCTAATTGAGTTGTGCGGCATATTTGATATCCGGCAAGACAGGCTGCTGCGCCGCTCAATTCCCGCGGGAGTTGGCCCCAGTCCCCAGTCCCAGGCCCAGGATCAACATTCGGCAAATTAAATTTGACTGGGCACTCGCAGGAGATCAGGTGAGTACCTGGACTTCTACCTACCTACGTTTACTACAAAAGCCAACTTCAAACGCGGCCAGCAGCATGAACATGAAAAATGAAGCTTAAACAAGCACTCGCCAGGAGGCAACAGCGGAAAAGCGCAACAGCAAATGGCGAGCGGGAAAGGAAAACAAGAGTGGGCCCCAAAATAAAATACAAATTACAAAAGCTAAGGAAAATAAACAGCGGCACACACCCACACAACAGCCTCAAAGGCCAGCAGCCTTCGTGATTGTTGTCCTTCCCCCTGCCCCTGCAACACCGCCTCTGAACCGTTTTGATCATGGCTCTCCACTTCGCCATTGCCAACTAGCCACCACGCTTGTTGCAGTAAAATGTCCTCCTGCATACTTTTAGATGCAGCGCGAAAGCGTGTGAAAAAAGCTAACACACAAACACACACCGGCATTCAAAAACGAGAAACAAAATCAAAAAAAAAAAAATGTACAACAAGGAAATGGCTGCGAATAAAAGGGAATTGACAAAGAAGGGAGACGGTGGGCGGTTTTTTCTTTTTTTTTTTGCTGTCGTCCATGGGGAAATTGTTGAAAAATTGTCAAACAATTGCCGGCACATCAGCAGCTAGAAAAAAAGCCATCGGATATACGAAGGGAAAACGTGGAAATGCAGCGAGCCACTGGAAAAACTATTGCGCAAAGCCATACAGGGAAATTAAATTTGACAAAAGCGGAATCAAAACTGACTCTGGTCCCTTGACTAACCCAGATATAAGGGAAATAGGTGTGAATTGAATCGAAATAGAGATACTTTTTCACTGCATTTGTTAATTGGAATGATTACTTAGACGTCAAAACTGAATATTAATTTCGACTTTAATTTGGAGCTCTAATTCTCTTTATTTATTTCTTTTACTAAGACTTAATAAAGCTAGTTATTCAAGCGATTTAAATCAAATATCCCACCAATTAAAGTCCTTTAGAATGCTGTCTGTCTGTTGTGTCCCCTTGAAATCCCTTATAAATCCCCCCAAAAGAGTCCTTTCCCAATTATAAAGCTGCAGTTGCAAACCAAAAATTCGCATGCAAATCCCCCCATCAGCATGAGAAAAAACATTTCTGTTCAAAAAACCCTTTTCGGAAAAATTCATGGGTCACAACGGAATAGTTGGTCATCGTGTCAAGTCATAAACCCAAGAACTGACGACCCAAAGTGCCATCAATCACAATGTCAATCACTTTTTGTCATAAGTAGATACCCACATAGCCATATAGCCAGGGCACACATGCGAGGAGAATATATTTTCAGGGGTCCGAGAACATTGTGTGCAATGTCAACGTTTGTCCCACTTGTTGAGCCGCCGGAGCAGAAGGAGCCGCAGGACGAGGCAGGCAGGCTGTGCCACAGGAGGCAGCTTGTTGCCCACAAGTCATAGACAAAGAAAACTTAAGTGGTCACTTGTGTGTGTGTGTGTGTGTGTGCGTGGGAGGCACAGGATGAGACGGAGACACAGCGACAGCGAGAGGAAGCAGGCCTGTGTCCGGGCAGGAGTAAGCCACAATACGCATACGCCATGTGCGCCCCTTAATTATGCTGTGGGCTCTGTGCGAACAATGACAACTTAAACAGCCACTAAAGCTAACCAAGCACGTGCTGTCGCTCCCCATTCACCCCTTTGCCCTTCGCCATGTGTGCCCAATGAGCCAAGCTGTTTTTTTTTGGACCCGGTCAGACTGCCAGTCACATAATTCACTTGAAATGACATCCAGATAGCCCCGGCGAGGGTGCAGAGTTTAAGCCACTCAAAACTTTTTGTTAGCACTTGGCAAAGGCGCCAAACTCGACCTTGTGACCGGCAGGCATCCAAAGCAAATAGCAAATAGAGCGTGTTAAAGCCCAGTTCGATTACACTGGCCAATACGGGACGTTGAAGGAAAAAGCGAAGATGATAAATCTGTTTGCCGTTGCCTGGATAAGTCACTTAACCCTTGAGGAGACACACAGAGAAATATTTGTTGAAGTTAAAGCTTAAAGCCTTTCTAAACTACATAGCTCCTTTAAGTAAAATTTTTTAAATAGAAAAAGGAATATATATTCCAAAACTCAACTCACCCAAATGATGTGCAATGTGATCGCGTTCCTCGGACTCTCCGATTATAAAGTCCGGGTGCTGGTCGAGGTGATGCATCTGCTCCAGGTGATGCAGGTCACCCTCGTCGTCGCTCTCCTGGGCCGCACACACCGAGATCGAGAGGGAGCGGGAGAGGCAGAGGAGCGAAGTGATGGCGGCGGCGGCAACAATTAGCCGCGAGGATATTTCCGGCATTCGGCGCTTCCGCTGCATCTGGCCAGCGCCGCCGCGGCTCGTCGCTGCATCCGCTTCTGTCAGCGGAAATATTTTAATTTTAATTTTCATTTTTTGTTTTTTTTTTTTTTTATTTGCTAACGCCGGTCTATGCCGGTTTTGACTGGGCTGGGCTGGGCTATTCCTGTTTCCCGCTGTGCGTTCTGGTAATTGTTTACACACTCCGACTGCTCTTGTCGGGTGTCTCAGTTGGAATCCTTCGATTCCTTCACTTTCAATTCGCAATAATGCTCAAAGTCAAATATTTATGGGCTTTAATTTGCTCGGCTCTTTGCCGGGAAATTAAAGAAGTTTTCCATGGCATCACTGGAGGCGAATCCACTGCGGATATGGCCCACTGTAAAAAAAAGAAAGGAAAAAGAATATTCAGAATATATGTAAAATATATATCAGAAGTGAATGGCATGCTTTTAATTTTTTAACGCATTTATTATTGCCGGTTCCTGCCTGCAGAGCCTGCAACCCCCAACCCTTATGCACTGCAGCAAGTTTTCATCATTGCATTATTAAATATCATTCCATTATTTATGCACATACACAGCCCCTTGAACTCCCCTGCTGCCACAATCTATGCGTTGATGCATTATGCACGATTGCATATTAAGCAGGATGCAAAAAACTGTTAACAGTTTGCAAATTGTGCTGAAAAACAAGCGTAAACCTTAATGATCGCGGGGGATATATAATATATTTTATATTTAAAAAAAAAGTAAAGTTTTAAAGGTAACAATTTGAAATTTAATAAGTTGGTGCTGCAGTGTAAAAACTTTATACTTAAAAGTGTATAATTTATTATATTTATTTAATTTTTTAACCACATCCCAAGTCTCGTCTCAGGGTCACAGGAGTCTTATTTAAGAGCCACTCGAAGCAGGCTTGCCTGCTCCTTCATATTCAATTGAGGCGGGCCAACGAGGCGTATGGGTAACTTGACATGCTTCATTTGCCCCATAAGCAGCATGCAACATTTTGTGTGGCCGCACAAGTTGCCTTCAGTTACACATTTTGCTCTCTATTCTGTATATATATATTTATAAGCTATATGTATCATTTCAGGCTGGATCTTTCTTTAATTGCTGGAAGCGAGCAAATTAGAAAAGTCAAGGAAAAGCGGTGGGTGGGTGGAGGCTGCATCTAGGAGGCGAAGACCAAGACTCGGTCAGGCCAATGGGGAATCCGAGGAAACTTGAAAACAAAAGTCAAGCGCAGCGCAACGGAAAGAGGCAGAAAGGCATTTAAACTTTTGGACAAGTTTAATTTCCCGTCGAGTGTGGCTTATAGTGAGTGCCCGAGATAGCCAGAGACAGATACCGAGTTCAGTTCCTGGGGAGGAGCACTCGTTTCGCTTATGAAATTGAAAGCACTTTCCATCTTTGAAGGAATTGAGTGCTGGCAATCAACTAATTGCGGTCAGATCCCGGGCAATGATTTCGTAGGAATTGTCACTCAACCCGACCCGACCTTTCTCCTTTCTCCTTTCTCCGAAAAAGGGTCGCCCATTTCTGTTATTAATATTGCCACGAGTATTATCTGTGCATTATTGCCAACGTGGATCATCGCTTGCCCGTTTTTATTATCAGTTGACCAGGTGGAAATTAATGGAGAATAATCCCAGACTGACTTCTGTTATTGTTATTCTTTTGTCGGGGCTTTGTCGCCTTTGTGTGGCCTCTGGCCATTTTTCTGTGGCATTTTTCGGCGGGATTCTGTCCTGGCACAATCGTAAAGATAGGCGGCTGGCCACAAAAACCCGAGCAAGGGGAACGGCCCGCATAAACACGATAACGTCGCTGTGCTGAAAACTTGAATGAAATGTGACAAATGGTTTTGTATTTAATAAATTGGCTTAACCGGCTACTGGCTGGAGTGTAGCGGAACAACCGAGACGGGGTCAGAGGTGGCGGGATGACAGGTGGCGTGGCCAACAGCGGGTTGACCTGACATTTATGGGCGTAATTGACTAAAAAAAACCCGAACGAGTAGAGGGCGTGGCACACAGTCTGTTTTCTGAGTTGGTAAAATATATATGATTGAATTTGTGACATATTCCATTGAGTGGTAAATGTTTTCTTTGAAATATTTGTCGTTTAAGTTGATTACAAAGTTTACTCGTTACAGAGTTTCGCGAAATAAAGTTTAAACTGTCAGAAATAATTAATTAAGAAGAGAAAATACCTCTACAAAAATGCTTTAATTAAATGTTGATGCCAATTAAAAAGATAATGCATATTGCACCAAATTATAGGTGATATCTTCCCCCAACTGAAGGCCAGTCCCAAGTGAATGCACTCAAGGAGAGATTTGGCATCGCATTATGGTACTTCCCATTGTTCCATCCATTGGTGCGCTATCTTTGATTAACAGCTTAGAGACCCGGAGACCCATCTGCCGCTCCCAGGGCAAATCAGTCCGGCCAAGTCAAACAACGTCATAATGATAAATAGCCAGAGAAGTGCGGAGAAAATGGAAAAGGACACGAAAAGCCCATGCCGATGGCTCACTGGCTGGCTAACTTGGCAATCTTGGCCGAAACCCATGCCGGAGCCGGTTGACACCTTCCTTCGGCTGCGTCATTAACATTTCTATTGGATGGCAGGTCGGAGTCTTGCCTTCGTTTATTGTGTTTTGCCTGTCGCAGGCATTGTCTTGGCCGGGCGGCTTCCGTGCCTTTTCCTGTCTCTCCGTTTTGGCCCTCTCTGGCTCGGTTTATCGCCAGCTGTCAATCGTTAAATGACAAACAACGAAATGCGGCCAGCGATTTGCAGCCAGCTAAATGGCGTCTATGATTTCCAACTGTCAATGACAGTTGCTAATCCCCGGCATTCCTGCATTCTCCGGCTTTTTGCTCTGGCGTGTCTCGGAAATGAAATAACAAATGATATCTCCCACGGGGCCCAGTATTATTTTACCTACAAAAGTATGTGTATATAGAATGCCTTATCACCCGCTTTGCTGTCTGCCTTCATATTTCTCACGCGATTTCATTGTATACCTGGCACTCGTCGGGAATATTGTATTTATGGCAAGTTATAAGAGAGGAGAGACGAAAACTATATAAATACTCTGTTGCTATATGTATTTTTAGATAGGTTTTCCTTTTAGTTTTGAAGAGAAACACCTTATACCAGTCCCAGGTAACTCATAGTCGAGTTATTCTTATATGACATTCCTGCTCGATTTCTGTGTACTTTGCTGTTATCCGCATTCCTAGCCGTTTTCATTCGTTATTCCTTTTGGTGCAAGCGTTTTGCTACTTTCGCGTGTCAGAAACTGCAGCAGAATGCCAAATAAAGGGCTTGTTTATGTCACCTGAACTGTCTGGCATCCTGGGAACTCCTTGGAGCTCGGTAGCTGTCGCTGATAATATGCAGGACGTGGCATTAAATTGAACGAGCGGTTCCTCTATCGCCAGGAAGATTTGTTTTTTTTTTTTTTGCAAACTAAATAAGCTTAAATTATTTATCCTTTTGCCAGTTTATTGTTTAGCCCCTTTTGGAATGGAAGAAAGCACATTAAAAAACGAAGAAAGGAGCATCTTGCATGGAAGTTATAAATATTTTAGACTGGCTTATAAAATATACTGCAAATTGTCATTTCAGACCCTATAAATAATATATATTTTGTACTAGAATCAATGGGAAGGTTCATTTGCTCATCCTAACATTTAATATCTTCAAGATAAAATAATAACATCTTATTAACTAAGTGCCAAATGCCATGAACTCTCTCCCACTTCTGTTTGGAATTAATTTTTGGTACCATGTCCAAGTAGTTCTGCATTTGTCTCCATCTCTTACCAATCTAATTAATTTGAGTCCCGGCCACAACGTGCATTTACAGCTTTCGCCATAACTCATCTGTCCAGTGCTGCTGCTGTGCATCGCTCGGAATAAAAATCAAATCACAGCCCCGTCCATCTCGGCTGTCAGTTGCCAGGGGCAGCTTCTCGTTTTTCTCCGCCTTGTCTCTGGTCTGTGGGGTGGTTGCATTTTCTTTTAATATAACAAGCCATGCGAAATGCGTATATAAAAAGATGGGAAAATGTTTGCTCCAACGCCCGCTCACACTAACTAGCCAGCAGAAGAAGGAGTGCAGCAGCAGCAGCAGCAGCAGTTGCATTTCCCTCACAGTGTGTATTTTTTTCGCCTTGCATTTGATTAACCTACAAAAAGGCGTTTGGGCATGGGCAGCAGCAGCTTGGGCTGGGGGCGTGGCCGATTGTTGCGGCGTTCCTCCGCCTTTCTTAACGGCAAACTTTAATAAAAAGCGGGCAGTGGTTGGGGGGAGACGCGAGGAGCTGCAGCGCGGATGAAAATGCATAAATGCATAAAAAATTGGCCAGCTTACAAGCAGCTTTACATATGCAATGCGGGCTTGCCATAAGTGTGTGTGTGTGTCAACATTGTTGCAAGCAGCCATTTTTCCGACACGTGTTTGCTTTCCCTCCACTTCCGTTTCCTGGCCATTGATGTGACTCTCGGTCGGTCGAAGAGAAGCCCAGCAGAATAGCAGATTTTTGGATCGGTTCTTTAAAGAGCCTTTTGAAAATGCAATTAATAATTGCAAAATTTACAAGCTCACTCGCTCTCTCCGCTCTGAAAACTCTAAACTGAAGGAAAACTAACCAAATCACCTGCACAACACTCGTGTGTTTTGTTTTTATACCCTTTTTGAGGGTACTTTTTATGTCGCCCTAAAGCTGATTCATCTTTAGAAGCCGTGCCAGCTCATCAGCATAATTTGGGCTATCAGAAGTCTCTGTGGATTTATAAAGAATATATATTAGGGTTCAAACATTTTTAAAAAATATTTTTAGTTTTGAATAGAAGTATAATTTGGCAACTTTGTAATTTTTAAGTGTGAGAGAAATATTTGTGAACCATTAAATCTACATTAAATTATAGGTAAATTAATTTGCATCAACTTATGTGGTTTCCCATGACTGCTGTTAAGTATTTATTTTCAAAACCTTAAGCTCTGAATTGAATTTTCATCATATTTCCACAAATCTAATCTGTAGTACAAGGGTATCACAATCTTCGGTCATCGAATCAAGCCATTTGCCTCTTGTTATGGGATAGAAATGCAAAACCCTGTTGAAATATTTTCCGCCTCTTCAGAGAATATTCAGGGAAATGTAGGCAGCCAGCTGACGAGATGCATATGCACAAGCCTGTAGCCATGGATGTATGTATGTATGGGAGCTCGCTCGTTTGTGTTGTATGGGTTGGCCATGCATTTCCGGTTTTAATGATTATAACACAATCAAGTGCATATTGCCTAATTAGCGATACCCAGCAGCAAGCAACGTCCAAGCCGCATAAAGTGCATAAAATATTTCCCGCACACTCACCGCGGTGCACCGTGTGTGTGTGGGTTAGCTACCGGGTGTGCGAGTGTGTGTGAATGTTGGCGCATATTTTATGTCGCTTATTGGAAGGCATGCCACTACACTCGAAATAAATTTGAGTATTTATTGAAACAAACTCAAAGTAAATTGTTAGTTGTTGAAAATAGAAAATTTTAAAGGAAGTCTTTTATTACTTTTTTCATTAATAAAGATTAGTTGCAACCCAACAAATTTATTTTATTTTATTTAATACATAAATAAATATTTATTTATCAATTTTCCACTATTTTTTCCAGTGTATTTTCCCTATCGTATATTTCCCATACGTTGAGCGGAAAAATGTTGTTGTTTATACGAAATTCGTTTGGTGTGTGCATGTGCGAAAATATTGCGTGTAATTGTGTGGTCGGCTACCCGTTTTATTTGATAGTTTTGCGCCAAGCCCCCACCTATTCATTAGGACTGGCCAACAGGGCTTCAGCTATTGGTAGTAACAACAAAGCCAAATTTTATTTCATTCTCCCCGCTTGTCTGACACTTGATGTGGGTCCGAATAATTCAGTTATACGCAGCTCTGCTCTATTTTTTTTCACCCAGAAAAGCCATAAACAAAACAGCAACAAACTAAATATTGCGAGAAAGTGTGCTGGTACAACAAAAAAAAAAATACGTTGATTATTTGCGCAAGCTGCATCGTTAGTAAATAATTACAGTGAATTCTTATAAAGAAGAATCAAACAACTGGAAATAATTCGGGGGAAATTTATAATATTTTTCTAGTAGATAAATATTTTCATAAATGGTTCCATACTTTTAACTTTTTATGACATTGAAAAACTAAGAATTATTAGCCCATCTTAAATATTAGCACTTGCAAGTGTATTTAAATATTTATTTTTAGTTCACGAAGGTTTTTCTAGATCAGGATCACTTCTGTGGCAGTCAGGAAAGAACCAAAACAAGCTTAGACCTTCCCTTAAGGCAGGCTTTGCTAGATATTGATACTCTGGTTTTACACACTATCACCTAAGAACATATAACAAGGAAGCAATTAAGACAGGTGTAAATAAATAATACATTCCAGATTTTGTGGAATCCCCAAACAGAAATCTATAATTCCCGTGCATGTAATTATTTTCCTAGTTTTAACTTTAATCTCTCTTATATGGCATTGTACTGTTTTTAATCGTTTTAATTATAACGATAATTATCGTTGTTAGCACAAAGAAATTGTAATGTCAAATTTCCCTTTGTTGTCAAGAACTTGTGAAAGTAATTTCGCTTGTATTTTTTTGCACCGTTTTTCCATAATTCCATTTCATCCTGCGTGGCTCTAATCCTGGTCGTTTTATCTGCTCTGTTCGGTTGTTGTTTTTCATGTTGCGGCTGCTCTCTGCAGGCCACTTTTAATTGCAATAATTAAATGTCAAATTAAATCCTAAATTCCGCGGTTTAATTAATTCAATTGGCGTGACAGTCAAAGTGAAATTCCGAATATAACACCGCAGCTGCACAATGCCGTTAGGGTTCTTCCATAAATGCCAATGCCAGGCTCTGTGATTGCGCTAGGACCTTTACTACCCACATATAATACATACATATATATGTATTTTTTTTGGCCATTTTAATGAGCCCCGCTTGACTGGGCCTCCCAAAATGCAATCTGCCTGAGGGTAGGATGAATGGTAAACGGAATGCAAGGACCTAGTGGCTTCTAGGCTCCCAGCAAGGAGCCAGGACCGGCGCAATTTGCGTTAAGCGGGCTGTGAAAAATGAAGTACCAAATTGAAGTTGGCATCCAGCGTCTCCAGTTGTGTCTTGCACTTATTTATTTATTTATATATTGTTTCTGCCGCTTCCCCTGCTTACGTACGCTGCTGGGCGCTAGATCTCGGCATCTCGGAGACACTGTCTGGGAAAAGCGGAAACTTGGATACTTGGGAACTTCACTCGTCTCGAGGGCGAATCGCGAACGCGTCAACTGTCGGCACTAACGTCGGATTAAGAGCTGCAGGCTGGCGCGTCCATCAGCGTTGCGCACTAAAACCATACTAAACTAATTTGCTTAGCAGCACGCACTGATTACACAAAGTCCTCGCTGTCTTGCCATCGGCAACCGACGACGAAGCGTCCTTCGGTTCGTGGAGTTCGTGGAGTTCGGCAAGGACTCGTGGGTTGGCCGAACTCGCACGAGGCCCGAAGGCAAAGAGAGACAGAGAGACAGAGAGCCAGCAGAACCTGAAAGAGCGCAACAGGAGTCTAGCTCTGTTAGCCACGTTAACAGAGCCTGGCTGCGAGTTAAGAAATCAGACGGTTAGGTAAACAAGTCAAACTAATAGCTTCGTATCGGAACTAGCATCTGACCCCGAACAAGAATCTGATCAGCGGCTGCTTGTGTGATTTATCGATTTACTAATTTATCGATTTATATGCACAAATTGAACCGAAATTCCGTGGCTCTCAATCACTGAAAAAGCCCCAGACAAACACGCACACACACACACTCTCTGAATTGGCCTCTCATCAATGCAAAAATCAAACATTATTTATGCAAATTACAAACCATTATTATTAAAGCCAGCAGCAACCACAAAGGCTGTGCTGTAATAGTTGAAAGTGGCGCGGGAAGGCCGGACAACCGGGAGCAGCAACCAACAATCATATCCGTCATAGTCAGGGGAGCACCATGGGGGAAAGGGGAAAGGGGAGCTGCCAATGCTTTGGGGAACCAATTTGGCAGCCGGCATAAATAAATTTTTACTTAATGTAGGTCAGTAATGCGGACTGGCGTCTCTTCTTGGCGCTCTTTGCTTTCGCCGAGCATTGCTCTTGGACGCTTGCTCGCTCTCTCTTAAGCCGCGACGCCATGAAGTATGCTACTAAAGTTACTTCTTCGTTGTCCTCGTCGTCCTGCGTCGGTGTGTAAGAGTAAGTGTGTGTGTGTGTGTGTGTGTGTGGGTGTCCGGATAATGCCATCAAACCTCAAAGGACCGGCAACGCTTGCATAATGCAAACAGCCAATGATATCGCCATGAATCGTTGAGTAATTCAACCAGGATTTCATTATTAATTCAGTTCCTGTAACGACTAGCATTCAGCCAAGAAATCGCTGTTTTGATGAAATTCTAAATTGATTTGTCAAACCAGATTTTGTTTAAAACTTAAGTAAGCAGAAGGTTTAGTTTAATTTATGTTTAATCAACTAATAATATATATATAAATATTGATAAAGAATATTTAGGATTTTGATTTATTTTTTCAAGAAACTGACTACAGTTTGCTGTTTAAATTTATTTACAAAATGAAATTGAGTTAAAAAATCTCTCGATGAATTTTTTATTAATATATAAATATCAGCAGCAAGTAAATGTACCATAATCTTTACGAAAAAGATTCTAAATATTAAAGGATATCCTTCGAGGTTTCCAAACTCCTTTAAACCGCAAAGAAATATATATTCAAATAAAACTTATTCAAATTCCTTTAATTTAGTTGGTTATCCTCTTGATCGTTAACAATTTCCTCGGCCAGGACCACCAATCAGACAACCACTAGATCGAAAATATAGGAGATAACAGTTGAAGGACATACATCAACAGTCCGGCTGGTGCTGCATTTGCCTGCGGCTACATAAATAAGAAAAAAGAAAAACCCGTAGCAGAGTCAGCCAGCTTAGCACCCAAACTCACTCTGTCCATGGATTTTTGAATAACTTCCCCCACAATTCGGGCCAAGCTCAGAGCCATTCACCAATGGCTCCTTGTAACGCATCCTGCAACGCAAGTTGGGCCAAAATTTATGTACAAACTCACTTAGGCAAGAATGTTTATGCGTTTCGTACGTGTTGGTTGCTGTCGCTCATGTGGAGAGCATCCTGGAGCATCCGAAGCTCCACACACACACACACACACACACACACACACACCGACCCACTCGTTTATTTTGTCATTTTCTACGCATTTTTTTGGGGAACATTTTTGAATGCCATTGCCTGTATTGCGTCCCTTGAGGGGCTTGAGGACCGGAGGGAATTGCGTTCTCACGAACTCTGCAAAGTGTAATGAAATTTTTCCTCACTAATGACTTAAATGCACAGGAATTTATACAGCATTTGAGCTAATTGCCATTGCATTTGATACAATTTAAGTGTCACAAGGGAAGCCGAGACGTGCTGCTGGAAAATATACACATACCTAGGAGCCGGCACTAACTAGTTTAATTCGGGAGGAAAATTATCCTGGCAAAGGGTTTCAAAATTGCCTTAATTTAAATTTAAATTCGGAAAGCAAGAACTGAAACAGCAGCAAACTGAATGGGTTTCTTTGACACCAAACTTGTATCGTTAGCAGCAGTCTTAACGCAGTATTCGAAAATATTTGCTCTTATTCGAGAGTCTTTAAATTCCATGAATGCCTGGGAAGCTGAGCGAAAGACTGGCAAGTTGGGGAGTGTTGGCGCCAACAAAGTGAAATGTGTCACGTGCTGACAATTTCCCAGTTTCCTTTGCCGATCGCTCCAACTGCCAGCTGTCTCTCGGCAGCGGCGGCATGAGGGCCAATTATCTGGCACCTTGAGCAGCGGTTCTGTTCCAGCTATTTACATATAATTAGCGCCCAACTGGCAGGCCGCAGCCTCGACGTTCGCCAATGTCATTCTCAGTGCCTTGCACCACGCAATTTCTGAGAATTTCTTTGCACTTTTCCCACTTACCCTGACACTCCCACTTTTCGCCTTCAGTTCTTTGCTCGCTCTTCGCGCTTTTCGTCTTGGCCAACTTTGACAATGAAGTTGCAATGATGACGATGCCAAAAAAAAAAATAGGAGCAAGCGAAAAGAAATAAGAATGCTATCATAGAGAGACGACGACCATAAAATACCCACTGACTTTAGCAGAGAAATGAAACCATACTCACATTGGGTGAAAAATATATTCTAGTTTGTTTTGCTTTCTAAATACATTTTTGGTTTGCTTTAAATTTAATTTTAAAAGTTTCAAAAAGTCCGACAAATTGTTCTTTCAAGTATTTAGATCTTTAATTTAAAAAAGCAAAGGTGTTCTTTTGATCTGTGCTCATATTTTGTGTATTTTGGCTTGCAGGGGCTTAAAAAATTTATTTTGTGTTCAAAAACCATTAATTTTTTATATAAAAACTTATACATATTAGATCGATCTATACTTCTGAAATATTTATATTAAATCCGTGCGGAATTAACCAAAAAAAACCTTCATATATTAACCTTGAATTCAATATCCCCCTTAAACTACTCCAACTACCGTGTATTGAAAACGGTATAAGATTCTGGTTGGCATACTAAAAAGTTTGCCCGGCCGGAGCAGGTTTCGGTTGCCAGCGAGGCGCCAACTTAATAAGGACACCAAGGCTCTCGGTGGGTGGTGGGAATGCAAAGCAGTGGGCCGAATTCACAGGCATTCACACAGCCACACAAAGGAAAAGCAGAGTCCCGCTTTAAGGCAACACTTTCCGCAAAGCTGGCGACTTGGAGCGCGAAATATTCCGTCTGATTGCACAGAGCGATCCTGGGTGGGTTTGGAGGGGAAAACAAAGGTCTCACTCTCGACATCCGTCAATTGAGAGACCCCTTTTTGATAGACAGAGTCGCTGGGCTTCGTTTGTCTGATCATCTGTAAGTGAAACCCACCCGGCGTATGAGTGATGGGGCTCATTTCCGAGCCCCAAGTAAGGCTCGTTCGTTTTTCTCTTCTGATTCGCCATTTTCAGACCCGGCCATAATTAGCCAGTCAGCTGTGGTAGTCATTTTCATTAGCTCGCATCACGGCCACAACAACATCAGCATTATGCCAGCCATCGAGTGGGTCCTTGTGGGTCCTTGTGGGAGTAGTGCCCACCTGTCTATGGTTGATTTAGCCCCTGCTGACTCGGATACTTCTGACTCAGCTACTGTTTTTGGCGTTCGCCTGCAGTTGAAACGCATTATGTGGGGTCGGGCCCTATGCAAAGGACCTGGACATAAGCCTGCATCAGGAAATCGGATGAAGACCGATATTGTGGGTGAAACAAAAAGGTAGAGGCTTTGCGGTTTCAACATTAATGTTGCTAATTAATACTGAAATCTATTGGTAAAGCTTAGAGACTTGCTTTAAATTTAGTTTCAGGAATGATGATAACGAATTATCATTCAACTATTAAATACTTTTATTAATTAAAATTATTCCACAAAAATTTAAGTGAATCTGAAACTGGAAACTAACAAGCCAGCTCTTTAAATAAAACAAAAAGTATCTTAGTTTCTTTTTTCGTTAAATATTCAGTACAGTAAAATTCTATCTCTTAAAATTTATATTATAAATAAAGAATTAATCTTTTACTTTTTATAAACTTAAAAGAAAAAAACATTTACATTTCTCGTTGATATCTGCAGGCTTAAATAACTTTTCATATTTTTTTGTGGGTTAAATGACAAATCGAATTTCACGCCACACCGCTTGCCAATTGAGTCCATTGGCGACTCTAAGTGCTTATATTTGTATAACCTCTCCATTCTAGTTTTTGAATGAAATACAAATACAAATATTTGCGTTATGTCATTTAATATAGTCGTACATCGATATATCAACATTCACGGATCTGCGCCCGAATATCCCCTTGTGTTCGTTTTCACAGCTTTATCACCTCACACATGGCTGAAAGTTTATATATTTATATTTTGTCATATGTGAGTGTCAATTAGTGCATTAAGCCGTAAAGCGAAATAAGCTTATACACACTCGTAGCAAAAATAAGCCGGCAATCACCGGGTTAATTTGTAGGAGGGATTGTGAGATTGTTTAAGCTTCATCGGGTCAGAAATCTGTATTTAATTTTCCTTTAATTTACAAGGAGAAATATGTTTCGGAAATTATGGAAAATAATCAAAACATTATACAATTTTCCTCCTTTCTCTCCAATACAATAGAATATAATATAGCTTCTTGCCTCATCCCTGGCACAGAATGTCTCGCCAGTGTCGTTAGGTAAATATGTTTTTGTTTTCCCTCCCTTATTTATATTTATTTTACGATTAAGCCTGAACAGATTTGTTGACGCCATCACACACACACACATCCCTCCGAAATCACCGACAATAAATGAAAATTAATTGTAATGACATGGGTAAGATTTCGTTTATTACGAAACCCTCATAAAAGCCACATAAAGGTAATGGAAGGAAGCACTTGTAACGAGAAACTTGAGGAGTTTCTGGCGAAAATCGATCAATCAATCAATGCATTTCTATTGCCAGGTTAATGTGTTCGAATTCGACATAAAAGTAATACTGGTAAAATCATTCAAATGCCATCGGGGAAACTCATATATTTTTTTGTGAGCTTTCACAGCTTTTGGATAAAAACAGAGTGCGAAAAAAGTGTAAGAATGAGTGTTGTGTTTGGTAAAAATAATAAAAACTAAAATATTATTGCCACAATTTCGATCAAGTTATTTTTTAAATGGAAGCAATTAAATCGAAACTCATGCCCGGCGGTGCTAGGCTATATATTATATTAACTGGAAAAATGCCTGCTCAACAACGCATTCCGTATAAATCCAAATAGGAAAAATGAGCCCGGTAAACGTGTACAAAATGTCTGTCTACATGCGGAACGTGCTGTCAATAAGAGATTTGCATCGACTTCCAAAGGATGCCAGAAGGGTTGCAAACGGAATGGAAATAAGGACCAGGACCCGTTTTTTTTTTTGTTGTAGCATTTTGCAAGCATTTACTGAACGTGATTTGAGTTATTTATCGAGCATACATGTTCGTAGAACATTTTTTTTATAATTTATGCCAAAGGTAAGGAACATTCTTTGAGGTGAGATAAGATTTTTAAGAAAAAAAAAAAAAGAAAGTTAACAAATAGGAAATAATTATATTTAACCCCAAGCAATAAACGTCATATTTGGTATTTAATTTGAATACTGTTTTTGACACTTATAATTTTTGTTGTCCAGTAAACTTTGCCTTAAATATCAAATAATAATTCAATCGTCAAGACAACATATTGTGACAACAGCTTGTAGTGTGATTCGGTCTGTGGTGAACAGTTTTAAATTGGTGATTCTGCGGCAGACAATAGCTACTTGTGGAGATCGATAAAAGGTAATTATATAAACGAATGGAATTATTTCAGCTGCCTCATACACTCTCTCTCGGTTAGTCTTTAAGTAAACAGCCATGGAAACATTTGGCCTTCTCGCCGCCTGCCCTTCCCCACGGCGAATATCGACACATTGATTGAAGCCCCGACATTTGCAATTGCTGTGCATTTTATTGACTTCCACTCGCACAGCTCCTTCCCAATCCCAAAAGTCCTGCCATCCTCCCATCAATGTTAATTGCACCAGCACAGCTCTGTGTGTGTGTGTGGGTGCGATTTAAATTGCCCTCGAAAATTGTTGTGCCCGAAATCATTCAATGCAAAAATTTACTGCAATTGAATCAACACCCACAGACTATTTTTCACTGCTGTTGGTTGAGCTCTTCTGCTGATCCTTTTTCATTTAATGGCAGCCAAAAGTCAAATTGAATTTTATTTGGCTATTTCCACACACACCACCCAATCCCAATCCATACCCAGACTCAAAATGGGCTCTCTCAGCCATCCATCAATTCGAGCTGACCCGCCAGTTTCTGGAATTGCCAGCCTTCAATTAGCTCCATAAAGTTCAAGTTTCATTTTCAATTTATGCATTTTTATATTGCGCCAGCAACAAAAACTAGCAGAAAATACTACTATATATAGTACATATAAAAATGGCGATTCGGCGAGAGAGAGCGAGCCAGGAGGGCCGCAGAAAATTATTCATAATCGCTGGAATGGCTTCCGAGTTGCCAACTGTTTGGCAGGCAGCCAATGGATTATTGAATAGGAAGAACACTGAAAAGGCTTAGGCGCTGGAGACTAGAGAGGAGCTGGGACTTGTTGCCAGTTGTCTGATGTCCGACTGCTTACACTGGGGGAAATTTTTAGGGGAAAACCCGATTAGAAATTTCAAATATTTTTAATTCATTAAATAAAATACCTTGTTCCTAAATATTAATTATATTTTCTGTCCGTTTTCCTGATCTTCCTCTTCTATTTCCTGACTTTATTCCATTTGAAAACAATTTTTATTCGATTTATTATAATTATAAGTTAATACTTCCCTCAATTAGGGTTCCCTTTCTCAAATATCTTCCAGTATTTTATACCTCAGACTCTGCCTTGGGCTCTCCCCCGATTCTCCCTCTCTCCAGGGGGTAAACAATACTGAAATGCTTCAGTGTACTTCATAATTATCAGCCTCGCTGGCAGGGAATGGCATTTCATGCCTGCCTCCCTCTCCGTCGACAAAGAAAAGAATGCAATGCCTTGGCTAGGCGAGGCGAGGCGAGAAAGAAGTGCGGAAGAGGCGGCAACAATTGCAATTGTTTCAATTATGTCTGACAACTTCTCGACTTCATACGCCCGTTCCGAGCACATTGCCTTTAAGCGCACACAGAGGCAAGCATCCTGCACTCGTGCAGTTCTCGCAATTATGTCAGGATGGAAGGACTCACAGGCCGAGTTAATGCCGGCGCTCTCCTTCTTTTTGTTTCGCACCCAGCATGGTATGGCACACAGACCTTGTTTATTGTGTCGTCTCCGAATATAACTTGTGTATTTGCGTATTATAATTTGCATAAATTTCTTATGCCAGCCCAGAGTCAGCCAGAAGCTGTCGAAAGAAGAGTGGCGAGCCGGTGGCGGGGCAAAGGGCAAACGGCAGACGGTGGCTCACAAAACAATTTAATAACGAGCAGATACAAGTGACAAAATGAATTATGTTGTTATTGTCCCAGCACACACACGCGAACAACTTGTTCTGAGGAGACAATTGCAAAGAGATTTTTTATCTGCATAAAAGCAGAGGAAAGAGGGGAAGTACTTGGTGTTTGTATGTGGGTTTTTGTGTGGCTAAAAATAACTCAAGAAGAGTACTTACTTCAGAGAGGTTGATGGTTAGTTAGTTGTTTGAATTATTAGTTTATTTATTTATTTATTTAAAGCCTTGAAGTAGAGGTGGAGAACTATCGATAGTCTTATCGGCATCGATAGTGATCTAGTGTTCTTTTCCCTAAAATCGTCTGAAAAATAAGATAAAACTAATAGAATCTATTAAAATATGGAGCCCTTTTTGAAAAAATGTAATGTTTAGTGTTAAAAATTACGTATTATCTTATTTTTCAGACGATTTTAGGGAAAAGCACACTAGATCACTATCGATGCCGATAAAACTATCGATAGTTCTCCATCTCTACCTTGAAGTACTTCTTCTTTTATAAATTCTATAAATTCTGCATTTCTGCTGCATTTCTTCTTCCTGAAAAGGGTTTAAAAATTCTTTAGAAATATTTCCTTGAATTTATTATTATTTAATGATTATTATGATGATTATTAGATATATTACTTGACTCTTACCTTTATTTTTAATTCCCATACACACGCTTTAAACCTAATTCCTTATCTCTCAAAAGTATGCAAAACATTCCTCTTGAAACCCGCATTACGTATACGCCCCGTGGCAAGGGAACCTCGTTGATGCTTGCAATTGTGCAAAAATTGAAGGGTTGCCAGTAGAAAAGGAATAGGGTTTCGGTATTGAGTGCACTTTTTATCATAACCCCCCCCACACACCCACATATGAATATCGTTTTTTTGCCTTCAGCTCTCCGGCTTCTCCGCTTGCCCACTTCGTGGCTGTCGCTGACGGATATGTTAAGGCTTCGATTATTCCATCGCCTCAATGGGAACAGAGTGGATGTTGTGAGTGTGTGTGGGAGAGAGGGCAACCAGGCAGACAACAAATTGTTAGACGCTACAATGAACACTGATGCGATTGATTGAAAGTCACTGGAAGAGCAGATAAAATGCCATTGGTTTATGCTGTCATCTGGCAGGCAGCAGGGAATCCTTTGGCCATCCGTACGTACCATCACCCCGACTTGGTTAGGCATCCCTCCCTCCCTCCCTCTGTCGTGTCAACAAGTTGGGGACAAACAATTTAAATTACAAAGCAAACTCAATAAAAATGTTAAAAAACTTTTGGCCATGAAGAAGACATTCTGGCTGATCCGAGATTTGTTTAGTTCCGAGGTCCTTGACATGCATAAGTTATGGCACCGCTTGAGGCTTGAGGCTTGAGGCAGGAGGAAGCAAAAGTTTTATAAGAAAAACAAATCGCATCGCTTATTTATAAGCCCGTAAACAGATTTTATGAGCCTGCCCAAACAATGTCGGCGGGCCAGGAAGAAAGAAGCAAAAGTTGCAATCGTACGACCGCCCTATCGATTTTGGACGACGACCAGGACCAGGATCAGGGCCCCTGTCTTATCCCTTCCGCCGGTTTTCAATTTATTAAAATGACCGTCAAAAATCGTTTGTGTGCGAAAGTTTGCGCTTAACCTAAAACACTTTTTGGACAGTTCCCACTTCGTTTTCTCTCTTCCCCCTCTACCACGTCTTTTTTTTCGCCATTTGGCGGCAAGCGATGACTGGGTTAAGACGAAACTTTTCGAACGTACAAAAGTTTCGGGGATGTGTCTTGCCGGGCTTATGATTGCCTCACAACGCACTGCATTTTGGAGTCCGAACTTGTTTTTTCATTCGCCCAGACAGCATAATTTTTGATTGGGTAACTTATCCCATCTCATTCTCCCTGCCTGCCGAAGGGAATAAAGTGTAAAGTTGGAATCCTAAACCTCTCCTCTTAGTTCATTTCTTATGCCGAAAGCCGTCACACACGCGAGGCCTTAGCCGGCTGCACGAGTGTGACCTTTTCCACCTGACCTCCCCGAATTCGCCGAACTATAAATACCAAGCACGGCCCGGATCGAGCGACCTAACCTAAATACCGGAAATGCCCTTTATAATGCGCTTCCGGCACATGTGAGCGAGCCCAGACAGCGGGTGGTGCCAGGACTGGCTCTCGGAGGTGGGTGCTCCGCGTGTCTCGCAGCGCGGCAATTGTTAAAGACCCCTCGAAAAGCCAAACCAGAGCCGAGCCTCCGGCTAATCAAAATGTGCAGCCAACTGCAAAAAGCCACGAGTGAGCGGGGGTTGTGTTTTGGGAGGGGGGATGACCACGTTTATAGCCATAAACTGCAGGCAGCCTTTATGGGTTTGAGCTGGAAATTCCGCGATTCCTGCAGTGTGTGCCGGGTCTCTCATGTAGGTGACGAAGAGCACTAAGAGTTTATCCTTTGTAAATAATTGCTTTCAAGGAATAATCTAAGAGGATCATCCCTCATTAAAGGCATTAAATATCTTCCTTTTGCATTGCCTTAAAAGTATAAATAGTACAGAATAAAAAGCTTAAAAAATTATACATATTACTTATTAGTTTACATTTAATTTATATAACAAAAAGTTAAGATCTTTTAGCTTTCAATAATGTACAAAATTGTTATTTTAATTTAAATATCCAGCCACATAATTAATACCCATTTCCTAATAATTATCCTTGGTTTTTTGCCTTTTATCAGGGTCGTCCCCTTTTAAAGCCATATCTATAAATAATAATTTACCCTTTTTTTCCAACCAATCAACTAATCAACCTTCTGAGAAAATCCGCTTACAATTTTCCTTTCAACTTTGGCAAGATTTTGGCTCGCACTTTAAGTTAACAAAGCCGTTCGGCCGCCGCACGTATTTTTAATTAAACTTTGTGCCATGCCATTAACCCCTTTATGCTTAGGCTTGGGTGCCCCCTTTTCCGATTTTACCAGTTTTCCGCCCCCCGTCCCTCTTCTTTCTCGTTTTCCTGTTGCGTGCCAAGTTTTTGCGGTTAATTATCGATGAGAAAGGGGGGGAAACCGCGCCTGGGAACGTCCTTGGACGTCGGAGGGATCCTGGGAAAGCCAGCCAAGTCGAGAAGTTAAATGAAGTGCAAAGCCTTTTTTGGGGCGAACATTGTTCGCGGGAGTTAATACAAAAGACGAGCGTCAATGGGTTAATAAGCGGCCAGCTGCTTCATCACAATTGTGCCCTGACTTATTGTCCCATTACTGGGACGCCTTTAATATAATTATCACCAAAGTGCGGCCTGGAACTTGAACTGATTTATTTGTCTGTGTCATATACATATATATGTGTTTGTTGGGAATGAAACTAATGATTACCGTTTGCCTAATTTATTGGATTTCTTTGCCAGCCTAACACGCAAACAGCCGGACAGAGGCCTCTTCCTTGCCCTCGTCCTGCCCTGTCCTGTCCGAGTCTTTGCCGGGTCATTTATTAATTGCGCCCCGTATGCGTGTGCTAATCTCTTCATTATGCGATTTCATAATGGATTACATTCAAATAAATGCGCCTCATTTGCCATCTCCAGTCAGCTGCTAATTTTCTTTAATTTCGTTGCCATTTTCCCTAATGATGCGTGGGCGCTCCCTTAGTCCTTAGCCGAGTCCTTAACCCGAGGTCTTCTCGCCGATGCCGCATTAATAGGTCAGCGTTCTGTTGTAATATTAATGCCAGCTCATTTTCGGTGGCTCTTGTAATTGAATCAGATGCATCAGATGTTTGGGCTTTGAAGAGGCGGAATATTTTAGTTATTCCAAGGCGTTAGGGTTTCGTATCAATCATTCCTTTCGTGAAATAAAAGAGAGCTTCACTCAACCAGAGAATAAAATTACCTGCAAAAGTTATCCTACAGATATATTTCCTTAAATATTACAAGCTAGAAAGTAATTCCAAGTATGGCTCTGTGTCTTGAAATTATTGGCCAGCGTCATCTGCTGTCACAGGTTGGCAGCAAATTTGCACTCAACTCCAAGCTCAGCCAGAGACTGTCGTCGTGACACTTTTCCAGGTAATTAAAACACAAATATTAGCAAACCCTGGAGGAGGGGCGAGTGCTTTGCTAACGCCCCCACCCATTTGAGCCCATTTTGCAATTTAAATTTTCATGAACAAGCGCCGCCATTTGCCGACGTCCTCGATGTCCTCGATGTCTAGTGTCCTGGTCGCTTCGCCTTACGTTGCCTTAACAGTTTTCAATTTGGCCGCGCGCTTGTAAGCGCAGCTGACAGCGACTAGCGAACGATACCCCGGCGAAGAGCTTATGTTTCTCCGGAGTAAAGGCGGTGGAAAGCGGTGAAAGGCTATGGAAAGTGGGGAAAATGCTGGGGAAGAACCCAGGGAACAGCGGCTGCGAAAAGTGGGGTGGAAAAGCCATTCCACTTTGGCTTTTATTGTATTTCGGTCGCTGTCGTCGCACATTTTTACGACTATTTAAATGGTTTTCACTTTTCGGTTACAAATTGTCGCCCAGGTAAATGTTCATGGGATTGGCATTGGGCGGGGGTTTAGTTCTAAGGGAAGTTTGCCTTGTCTCCGATTGCTGATTTCGATTGCGAAAAGGGCTAAAAACATTCTTTTTGAGTATATCTTCCCCTACCTTTGATTTTGGCTTTCAACTGAAAGAAAATTTGGTGTAATGGAACCTCAAAGACACAATATGGGATTTAATTTTCATTATTATGACTTTTCTGTTAATGTATATAATATTATAATTCATTATTAATTATTTTACTAATTTAAAACTTACCTTCTCCCCTTGAAAAACCAAGTAGGCTTACCTCAATACGTTCAAGGCCAAGACTTCAAGATCTTTTCAATCTCTGAAACTTTCCTCAGTTAACATTTGACTTTCCGAGCTTCAACAGTGCCTAACGAATTTTTCTTAAAAAGACATTTTTCCGGTGAGTGGTAGATAAAGCCTATCTGCAATTCTAAACTCTAATCTCCATCCCACAGATCATCATGATTCGCATACTTACCAACAAGTACTCATCCAATCTGCGGCGTACTGTCCGGATTAGCAGCCACTTGTGGCAGGCGCGTTCCTATGCCAAGGATGTCAAGTTTGGGCCCGAAGTCCGAGCAATGATGCTCCAGGGCGTGGATGTCTTAGCCGATGCCGTGGCCGTCACGATGGGTCCCAAGGGTCGCAATGTGATCATCGAGCAGAGCTGGGGTTCGCCGAAGATCACCAAGGATGGTGTGACGGTGGCCAAGTCCATTGCTTTGAAGGATAAATTCCAAAATATTGGAGCCAAACTGGTGCAGGATGTGGCCAATAACACGAATGAGGAGGCCGGCGACGGCACCACCACGGCCACTGTCCTGGCACGCGCCATTGCCAAGGAGGGCTTTGAGAAGATCTCCCGTGGTGCCAATCCCGTGGAGATTCGCCGCGGCGTCATGTTGGCCATCGAGACGGTCAAGGAAAATCTGCGGAAAATGTCGCGTCCCGTCAGCACACCTGAGGAGATCCACCAGGTGGCCACCATATCGGCGAATGGGGATAAGTCCGTTGGCAACCTCATCAGTGAGGCCATCGAGAAGGTGGGCCGCGATGGCGTCATCACCGTCAAGGATGGCAAGACGCTCTGCGACGAGCTGGAGGTGATCGAGGGCATGAAGTTCGACCGGGGCTACATCTCTCCTTACTTCATCAACGTCGCCAAGGGGGCCAAGGTTGAGTTCCAGGACGCCCTGCTGCTCTTCTCCCAAAAGAAGATAAAGTCGGCGACGAGCATCGTGCCCGCCTTGGAACTGGCCAACGCCCAGCGGAAGCCTCTGGTCATCATTTCCGAGGATGTGGAGGGCGAAGCACTGAGCACCATGGTGGTGAATCGTTTGAAGGTCGGACTGCAGGTGTGCGCTGTGAAGGCACCTGGTTTCGGGGACAATCGCAACGACACTCTGTCGGACATGGCCATAGCCACCGGCGGCATTGTGTTTGGCGACGAGGCCAATCTTGTGCGTCTGGAGGATATCAAGTTGAGTGACTTTGGACGCGTGGGCGAAGTAGTGATCACCAAGGATGACACAATGCTGCTCAATGGCAATGGCCAGAAGGAAGAGGTGCAGAAGCGTGTGGAAAACCTGCGTGACTCCATCAAGGAGTCCACCAACAACTATGAAAAGGAGAAGATGCAAGAGCGGCTGGCTCGGCTCTCCTCGGGCGTGGCCCTGCTCCGTGTGGGCGGCTCCAGCGATGTGGAGGTGAGCGAGAAAAAGGATCGCGTCAACGATGCCCTCAACGCCACCCGTGCAGCTGTGGAGGAGGGCATCGTGCCTGGAGGTGGCACTGCTCTGCTGCGATGCATCCAGAAGCTAAACGACGTTCGAGGCACCAACGAGGATCAAAACATGGGCATTGAGATCATAAAGAGGGCCCTGCGCATGCCTTGTCTTACCATAGCCAAGAATGCGGGCGTTGACGGGGCCATGGTTGTGGCCAAGGTGGAAATTCTAGACGGCGACTACGGCTACGATGCGCTGAAGGGAGAGTTTGGCAATATGATCGAACGCGGCATCATCGATCCCACCAAGGTGGTGCGCACCGCCATCACTGATGCCGCCGGTGTGGCCTCGCTCCTGACCACCGCCGAGGCTGTGGTCACCGAAATGCCGCTGGAGGATGCCGCCGCCGCAGGAGCAGCCTTGGGCGGTCTGGGCGGAATGGGAGGAATGGGCGGAATGGGTGGGCTGGGCATGTAGGTCAGTCAGTCAGCCTGCGATTAGTAAAAAATACGTAATTTTTTAACATAGTAATTTTTGAACCAAATTCAAATTCAAATTCTCATAGCCAATCTCCGAAATATTTATGTGTCACATCTGTAAATTGAAATTTCTTGGTGTTCAGAGTTCCATAAATTTGTTATAATCAAGTGCTGTTTTCTAAGCCTTGAGTTTTAAATAAAAAAGCATTACAAAAAGCATTTCTTACTTCATAATGGGGAATAAATAACCCGATCCTTTGATAGTCTTGACAAAATATTGCAGCTTGATTTAATATTGGCTTCATTTCCCCAGAAATTAACCCCCACGTCCGGAGGAACAATGCCGGTGACGATGGTCTCGACATGACTTGTTGTTAATGTTTCCTCTCCCTTGACTGTCGTTTTTCCTGTTTCAGTTACAGTTTTTGTATCCCCCTCTGGCCACAGTGACAGTCTGCTCCTTTACACATGTCCTTTTGCTGTGTTTTGTCACAGTTCCACTAACCACTTGTAGTAGTTTTTGCAGCGATCCCTCCTTCGTCCCTTCGTTTCCGTTTTTACATTTCGCTATAAAATATGAAGCAGTCAGGGACAGTCAGCACAGAGCACAGAGCACAGAGCACGGAGCGTCCTTTTGGGCGCTTCTAATTGTGCTGGAGAGCGGCGAAAAAGGACGAGGGAAATAACAAACCGCCACTTGACTTTCATGCATTTGCTGCTTAACTTTCCGACATTTATAATGGCATTCGTTGTGGGCTTTGGGCGCAAAAGAAATCTGCTTGGTTAGTTTCTAGGTGGCCTTGTGCCTAAGCGTATGCAGGCTCTTCAGTTGGCATCCTCGGCAAAACGGCTGAGAAAACCGGGCTGAGACCCGCGGGCCAAGTGGGTAACAGAGCGTGTTCGGAAACCTCGTTGCTTCTCGTCTCAGCATTCTCTATGCATGTTGAGCATCATCCCCGCGGCTTATCCTTGGCGATGCACGATAAAGAATAATTTCCTGAAATTATTCTGTGACCTAATAAGTTTTTTATATATTATAAAATTATATATTTTTGTATAAACTAATTTTAATTATTTTTGTAAGCTCACATTTAATGTTTACATGGTAAAAATTATAATAATTTATCTTATCTTTATATCTTAAAGGTAGCCTGGATGTTCTGCACAGTTTCTTTATATTTGTATTTATTAATTATTTATTATTTTTTATGTAGCTTAAGCTATGAAATATTATTTTTTGCCCTGCACTTGCACTCGAGTTGCTGGCGTTGCTACATCTAAAAGCGAGACAATCCCCTTTCGCCCCTTAACCCACGGCTGTTTATGTTGTCAACGCAAATTGCACTTTCAGCTCACCGTGTGATGTTCAAGTGCCTGTTAAGAAGATGATCCACCCACGTGTCTTAATGATGCTACAAGGAATATGCCACGCCCTCTTATGTTCCGCCTCCCCCTAAAGGCTACAACAATGCGCCACTTAATTATGAAAAAGGCCGCCTCGAGTGTCGACTGCCGGTCGTTGTTGGTCGTCGGTTGTCCGGGGGATGAGATGCCGTGCCATGCCGGCACACTTGCCACCATAACGCCCCATCTAACTGCAGATTTACGAGCCAGGCTAATCCCGTTCGCTTAGCGCATTAAATCAGCTCCGAAATGGCCATAAAATTGCCCTCGCCTACATGGCAAACATTTCAAAAATTGACAATTTATTGCTGGAGTTGCGTGGGAAAAGAAGGGGAAAGGGGGGAAAGTTTTTTACTATAAAAAAAAGAACGAAAATATGACAAAAAAATGTGTAGCTTCCAGAAATTGTAGGGAAAAATTAAAGTTAGTTTTTAGAGAAGTCGATATAGCGATACTCTTTGTTGAAGGAAAACAACATTGAAATTGATATGAATTTATATAAAAATATAATAAACCAAAACTCGGATATATATTATATTTATATATATATTTTATATATTATGTGGAAAATTAATTGATAGTTAATTTACATTTCGATCTGTAGAAGTTTATTGATGTTCTTATGTGAAGTAAAGCAAAAAAGATTGAATAAATGATAATAATAATTGTAAGAAATAAAGTTCTTATAACAATATTGCTTTTATATACTTAAAGCATTGATTTGGTCAATTTTTTAAATTTATATTTAGTTAAAAAGTAAGTTATCTAGGTGATTTTCCTTCATCCAAAATTTTTTACCACAATTTAAAGTCCCCGAAAATCAGAGATCGGTCATTCTCTCGCCATAGGTCATTGGGAGTTATCTCTGAACGACAAAAATACTGGTGTGTGCCCACAGCATCTGGCGCGAATTCTCCGAGTGCTTGGGCCAGATTTATATTGCATTTGATTTTGATTTTTGTTTGCTTGTGGTGGCAGAATGCACACACATTCATATACACACACCCTCATTCGGGGGCGACATGCAGCTGCAGTTGCTGCCGTTGTTACATGCAGTTTTACATATACAATATGGCCATTGTTATGATTTATGTGGCTGAAATATTTCGGGCGCGCTTCCTGCAAATGTTTGCCTTTTATGTGAGGAGTAGGAGGAGGAGGAGGAGCATGGGAAGGAGACGCCATTGAAGGGGCGATTTTTATGTTTAACCCGGCCAAATTCAATTTCAATTTGCACCCCATCAAAAGACAAACAAAAGTCTTTGAACTTTGGCCATAAACATATTGGGGGATTTCGTTTTTCCATCTTTTTTTTTTTGGTTTTTTTTTTTTTTTGGCAGTCCCCCAGTCTGCGAAAGCGGGACACATGTGGAGAGCCGCCGCTGTCGGCTGCAGTTGTCGGTCTGGGGCGTTACTCCTTGTCACAAAGTCCTCCGTTGCCCTTTGCTCTTTGCCTTTCGCCGGGCGGTGCCATAAACAAATTCGTTTTATGCACTTACACGAGTGCCTAACGCGACACCCTCCGTCGAAGGCGGTGGCATAATTGAATTCCATTTTCTGCGCCTTCAACTCTTTGGCCACGCTGCAAAAGTGCTCTTTAAAAGCCAGATACAGCTTCCACATTTCGAGAAAAAAATAAAGAAAAATCCAGTGAGACCCCAAACAGTTCATCTCTGGGCCAACCAGATGGCAGATCTGTTAGTGCCCCTTGGGCGGGGCAATTCATAAACGGAAATGGCAGTCAAACGTGTTGGCCAACGCCGCTCAGAGTCGTCCTCCTCTGGGAAATGCAACTGTTGCCCTTGCATTTGAGTTTTGGATTTCATTGTTGCACTCCCTCCGGGTGCCGGCATCCAGGCTTACATATATGTGTCCTGGTCCTGGTCACCAAGTGGCATGCGTTTCTAATTTCCTGGCTGCCGGCAAGCCCTCTCTCGAAATTGCAGAGCACACAAATTTATAAAACGATTGCGGAAGGGTCCTAGCAGTAGCAGCTTTTAATGTGTACCCGGGGCCGTCTGCATTTCGATTAATTGAATTTGCAATGGCACTGCGAGCTGACAGGGCGACTGACAGACAGATACGAGAGGCAGCCCGACGATGATGATGATGTATTAACATCAAGCCTGATGGGCAGCAGCATCTGGAGCTCAAGTAAGGAGAAGACGAAACTGTACTCCCACTTTGAATCCTGTAAAAGTTTAATGAGAAAACGAACTTAAGTTTAAATATCTATCCAACAAATACCACCGACCCCGAACCGATTTACAAACAGGACAAACAGGCCAAAATGCCAGCCAGCGGACAATTAATCAATTTGCAGCTTAATTATCGGGCAGGGATATACGAAATCAGAGCAAGACAAACATTTTGCATTCAGTCAAACCAAAAGAAATGAAGCTGGGGTGCACGCTGGGTAATTAAATCACTGAATTTCTGATAGGATCTGCTTTAAGGATCAACTTAAAGTGATAAACTATCACAATACATTCACAGATTTCATGAAATATGTCTTGATGGGGCTTAAACTAAAACATTCCACTTCATTCAAAAAGTATAAATGAATATAATAATATAAATATAATAAATATATAATAAATATAATAAAGAACCTAACATAAACATTTCTTGGCTTTCCTTTAAATATTTTTGACTCTAACAAAGAGCTCTGTATCGCGCAGATTAAAATGGCATCAATTTTAAAGTGGATGATGGCCGGGAAAACAGTTTTTCATCTCGAGTGTTAGCCAGAGGGCTGTGGAATTATGCGACACGACCTAAGCTGTCGCCTGGCTTCGTGTTGCATTTTGCCAGCGGCGTCAGCTGGCGTTGTGTGGCGTTGTTGGCCCATTTCACGCCCTCTCAGCCTTTTCAGCCATTTTGGCTCATTCCGTATGCACTCAACGCATTAAGTGGCGACATGTGTTACACTGAAGACAGCGGCTCCGAAAAAAAGGAAGGCTTTTGGTGTGGGTGAATGTGATGGCTGAGGCTTTGCCTTTCATCTGTCGGGCTGTTAGTGGGGTGTTAATAGAATCCAGCGGGCACTGAGCTGCATTCTAATATGCATTACTGGTTCCATACCATAATCCCAGTCATTAATCAAATGTTGATGCTGAAGAGATGTTTTTTTTTTGTGTGATTCCGAAACAACCAGAGTTGAATTGGGAAATAAGGAAACAACCACTGAAATTCTGCAATTAGCCAATTTCGACACTTTCCTTGGTTTTCAATTTGCGCTTATTTTCTGCTAATTAAGTGGCGTCGTCATGCCAACTGCATGAGCCTGGCTGACTCTTTGATTTATGCCCTGTCGACAAGTGGCCAAAACTTGTGAGGTGGAAAATTCTGCAAAACCAGGCAAAGATCACAAATAGGAAACTGCTCATTACAAGTAGTAATTTATTTGTTAATAAATACTAGCATTTAAAATATTCAATCTTATTATTATTCTAATTTATTTAATATTTCAATAATATAATATATCACATTTAATATTAATAAATCTACATTCTCCCTGTTGAAATTATTTATTAAATTTTTTCTTGGCATTGCAATCATTTGGGAATGTGAAACTTTTATCTCACCTACGCTTCAAATAGTAAAAGTATCCCCGAGAAGCTTTTTTCGCCCCTTGTAATTTATTTATTAAACGCTTGGCCAGGGAAAAGGCAAACAATTTGCGATGCCCTCGGGGAGGGTCACGTAGTAAATGCATAAAAATTCGGCAGCAGAAGGAAAGTAAAGTCAAGTCAAGTCCCCTCCCCCCACCCGCCCCATGCATTTATGCAAACTGCGAGACATTGTTGCGAGACCCGCATCTACCAGCATTAAGCTGTGGTGCGTGTCCCACTAATTTGGTCCAAAAAGGTCTCGGCACCCGGCACGCACCACATATAAAAGTTCCAGGCAGCGGCGGCGGGATCAGGCGAGATGGAATTGCATGTCCAGAATAGTTGCCCAAGTCGTTTCTGCCACTTTGCATAATTCACGGGCTAAGCAACTAAAAGATGAGATGAGTCGGGTGACTGAGCTGAGTCTGTCCTGACCACAAACGAGGGCTCTAGGAATGGCAAAAGCCGGCTCATTATATGCACCGAAGGAACCACAAGCCGAGGGCAAACATATCAGCCACTAATTAATATCAAATTCAATTTCCTCATCGTAATTCCTAGAGCAACGTCTGGAAGCCAAGGAATACCGCAATTATTTACTAGAAATTTCGAAGAAGCAAACAGAAGGGCGTTGCCATCTGTTCAAATATAAATTTATATTAAATTTTAAGCCAGCCATCTGCCTTTTACATAATTTTTAAAAACTTGTTAGAAACTTGAGACAAATAGTTCAAAAAATAACCATAGCAATTCTTAAATAGAAAAGATTAAAAAAATAATATTAGAAATATCAGTTTCACTCCGAACTTCAAAGAGTAAAGACGTGCGACTAACTTACGCTCCAAGCGACAGCTTATCAGCTTAATCTATTACCTATTATCTATAATAGATCACCCGATTCGTAACTACCTATCACACAATTACAAAAAAAACAAAAAACACAAAAAACAAGTGAACGCACACGTGCAGGGCCCGAGCCCAAAAACAACGCAATGTCTCGACCACCCGACCGTCCGTTGACAATGATAAACTTGATAACAAGTGAACCAAAATATATCATTATAACTAGAACCGACAATGAAACTTTTGAAAATATAAATCCATTTATAATAAAAAAAGTGGTAGACTTCACCTGTAATGGAGCAGTCGAAACCTGTAAGAGAACCAGATCTGGGACCCTTCTAATCAAAACAAAAAACTATATACAAGCACAGAAACTACTTAAAATACAATCTTTCCACAACTTCCCGGTCCGCGCTGAAGAACACAAAACTCTGAACTCCTCCAAAGGCATCATCTACTGCAATGATCTACGGAATATCGACGAAACAGAAATCTTAAATGAACTTAAACCTCAAAATGTTATTGAAGTTCGCAAAATATTAAAAAAAGACAACAACGATCCAAATAAAAAGACAGAAACAGGCCTTATTGTACTAACCTTTTCAACAATCAACCTTCCCGAAAAACTATGGATAGGATATGAAGTAGTCAATATACGACCATACATTCCACCCCCAATGAGATGCTTCAATTGCCTTAGATTCGGACACCCCTCCGCCTACTGTAAAAGCCCTAAAACATGCGCCAATTGCTCAGAAAAAATTCACACAACAAACAATGAACCATGCACTAATACCCAAACCTGTATCAACTGCAAATACGAAGATGACACAATCAAACACCACAACGCAATGGACAAATCATGCCCCGCCTTTATTAAACAAAAAGAACTAACTGCTATTAAAACAACCCAAAAAGTGGACCACAAGACTGCCCGCTTTATATACAACACACGCCACACACATCCACCAATTTCCTACGCCCAAAAAGCATCAATTCCAACAAACATAACACCAGCTATAGAAACAAAAATTAACACAAACACTATATCAAAAACAAACTCTTCAACACCAATCACTATGACCAGACAAGTTATCACCTACGGAGACTCTTCTGAAGAACCCATGGACACAAGTGCATCAACATCATTACGCTCCACACGTTCTGAAATTTCCGACGAACTTAAACTTAAAATATTCTCAGCTAAATCAAATAAGTTAAGTACTACATTGAAATCAAAAGAAAAAAACAACCAAAAAACTAAAACTGATAAGAAAACCAAAAGCAAGATATCTGGAGACAAATTTACAATGAGCACTGATGAAGAGTTAGACTTATAAAACTACACAAAATATATTAAATATAATTATTTTAGATCTAGTTAGCCTTAACCCATATTCTTAGTCTTAACATGCTAAAAATATTACAATTAAATGTAAATGGATACCTCAATAATTATAACCACCTACAAATACTCATAAAAAAACACAATCCTAAAATAATATCCATTCAAGATACACACCTCCACTCTACTAATAATATCCCCATACCAATAAACTTCACCCTCTACCACATAAATAACTCAAACAACCCCTATGGCGGAGTAGCCCTCCTACTCCACAACTCCTTACAACAACAACAAACCCAAATCCGCAATGTAAGCTTTGACTCAATTGCCGTGACCGTACATTCTAAAATCAAATTCACTATAATTTCTAGTTATATTCCTCCTAACAAACCATTCACTCTACAAGAATTACAAGACACTTACAATTATATCAACAACCCTATTCTAATAACAGGTGATTTTAACAGCTGGCACACAAGTTGGGGATCACATAAAAATAACTCACGAGGAAACTTATTATTCAAATTTATAAACCAATCCCTTCTATCCACTCTTAATAATGGCTCCCCCACCCACTTCACTACACATCACACCTTTACACATATTGACCTCTCTCTAGCTTCCCCTGAACTATATCTATACGCTAAATGGACAACTGACAACCACCTCTCAGGTAGTGACCACTTTCCGATCGCTATTGAACTTTTCGAAAATGAATCAACTGACTCCTCTGTCATTA
>VNJQ01004163.1:0-27431 GCA_008042515.1 Drosophila truncata
AACCACATACTCCGGCCAGAATTTGGTAGAGCATATCGTGCCAAAGAATTTGTTTGGGACATTTATTTTGAAAGATGAAATGTCCCTAGCGTAAGAAAATTTACATTTTTCCACCTTCAACTTTAAATTTTGGGCTCTGACTTTGCTTCGTATAAAGGCAATGACATCTTCCGCGAATGTTTCGTAGGTGGGGTTTCAATAAGGGCATTTGGCAAGACAGACAGAGTATCTGTCGTGCCATTATCGGCCGGTGGTCCGGCCCTTATACCCTGGGGGGTTAAATAGACGGGGCTATGGGGGTCAAAATTTGTGATCCCCTAGGGGATGAAGCGGATATTACCGGGGGAACGGTCAGTCCCACGGCACATTCGGATACCGAATCTTTTTTAGCACTCGATCTCAGAATTCTGGGAGTTAATTCTGAAGTCGAGGGCTGTACTGGGGGAGGCTGCTGCTGAGAGCCCGCCGCAGGTTGCAGGGACACGTCAACCTGCTGCACACCAGTTGCGGTTTTTTTGCGCCTTGGAGACTCATTTAATAGCGTGAGGCTATTAAATTGCTTATCAAGCGCTAAGAACATTTTATGAGTTTTATGAAAACTCGATAACACCTCCTTAAAACCGCCCTTGGTCTGCCTCATGAAAGTCAACATTTCCCTTTCAACTTCACGACAGGCTTCGCAACAGTAACGTAAGCCGATATTTTTCCTCACGTCATCAACCGTCCGGCCGGCAACTCCAATGCACTTTGCATGCAAAATGTTGTCGCACAACCAACAGCCGATGGTGAGATCGCTGGAAGAAATTACCTTCTTACAGGTTTTAGCAGCGCTGACCATATCGGAAGACATTGTAAAGACTTACCACTGTACTTTTTACGTTAATAAAAGGGAGCGACTGATAAGATAAAAGTGCAGCTGCACAGAGAGAGTTAGAGAGTGGGAGAGCTTGAGAGCAGGAGAGCGTGGGAGTAAGCAAGCTTAGGAATACTTTTTCTATCAGATTCTTGAATTGTATCATTGTTTTTGGCGTCCTTTCAATTATTTTTAGAAGCCATAAGGGTCGGAAAATTCTCTATTGAGTTGAGGTCAGGGCTGTTTCATGGCCAATTCACGGACTTAATGTGCGATTCTTCGTGCAAAAGATTTATTTTTATTAAGATAAAGGTCCAAATTAATAGATTCAAATATTTTAATGGCAAAAGCTCATGGAATTATTATTCTTGTATTATTCTTGAATATCACTGAGGAATATTTAAGTGCTTCATACACTTCGATGCCCAATAGAAGAAAATGTGTAATTAAAGCAAAAGTGGGTTATACAAAGTACTAATTTACTTAACAAAAAAAAAGTTAAACTATATTTTAAAACAAAATATGTTTTACAATATAGGAAAGTGAGTAAACTTTTGGTAAAAAATATTATTTCTTGAGTATACGCATTGGAATAGTTAATTTAATTTTTTTCCTTTAAGTTGTCATATTTATGAAAAGTCAATAAAATTAATAGGGGTTTGGAAAAAATTTATTTTCTAAAAAATAGGCAGCGATAAAATAAAAATTGGTATGCACTTTTATAAAAAAATGTTCCATTTATCAGTAAAAACAAGAATTGGACAATTTAGACAACATTTGCAGAAACGCCAAGCAATCAAACTTACAAGTTAGTGAAATAAAATAAGATTCAAAATTCATTCATTCGATCCCTCACTTCTTAGCGAACGGTCGTGTTTTTGTTTTGCGGTCCGAATTTTTGTGTTTATTTTGATTTTAAGCCACCGGGGTTTCCTCTAATTTCATTAACTATCATCAGTAATTACCTTCTTGCTACCGCGCGTGCATACACTTTTCTGTGTAATTTAGTGTTTTAATAAACATTTTTAGTTTGTGTTATGACGATTCTCTTACTTTTCTTTTTTTTCTTCTCATCCCGTTTCTTCCCCCCGCTTGAGTGTCGTTAACATTTAGCTGCAGCTAAGCGTTTCATAGCTCTCTCGCTCTTGTGATTTCTTGCCTAACTCTCTTGCTCTCCCTCTCTCGTTCTTTTCTCGGAACTGATTGTGTGCAATTTCTTCTGTCTGTGTGTGAAAATGTCTTCAAATATTGTCTGTGTAATTAAGAACTGCCAAAAAAATGTTTTGGCCGACCAGCCGAGTCTCCATTGCTGGCCTTGGGATGCCGTAGTGCATGCAAAGTGCATTGAGGTGAAAGGCCGCATAGCTGACGCGGTGTCCAGCAAAAAGGGCCTGCGTTATTGTTGTGAGACCTGTCGACCGGTTGAGAAGGAAATAGCATCCTTCATGCGTCAGAACAGAAGTGGATTTAACGAGATTATGGTCACTTTTCGCAAAGCGAATGACCTGTTCTCCGCGCTAGACGCTCAATTTAATAGTAATAAGCTAAGACCAAAAAGTCTGCTGCTGGTCGACTGCAACTGTTTGTGCCACAGGAACCTAATTCCTGCCATATTCCCGCCCCACAGCTCCAGGTCCCAGCACCAAATCCAATGGTTCTTAGATCAGGAACGAAAAAAGATCCGGTATCCGAATCGGACGCGGGTAGCGGCAGCCCAAATCATTGGCTGGAATGAGTTTGGCTCTTTTTTTAAGCCAAATGATAATCGCGTGAAGCGGTATGAACCATTGCTTGTCGAAAAGAACGTTATATCACGTGAACTTTCTTTGAGTTCAATTTGGTGAAAACCAGACATTAAGTCTAAACAAGAGAAGTATTTCGCTCTTCCTAGTTGATCTAAAATATCATCAATTTTAGGTAGCGGAAATTTATTAGACAACAATATTTTATTAATTTGACGATAGTCCATTACTAATCGCCATTCTTTCTTGTCAGACCCGGGAAGAGATTTCTAGCTTCATTTTGGACCTTATATAATATCCTACTATTTTTGACTTTATTACTTCGACGGCTAATTCTTCGAAGTTTCCTTTCGTTAAATCTACTAGCCTAAAAGTCGTTACGAATCTTTGTAAATGGATTTTTTGTCCATTATATTCGTGAATGGCATTGGATATGTCCTTAATATAGGCTCGCTGTAAGGCTGGATCTGCTATCATGTGTATTATTGTGTCGAGTGAGCTAAACAAGATATCTGGGGAAGATAACAAACCTGATTTTTCTTCTTTCTCTTCCTCTGCTGCTCGAATTGTTAATACAGCTGGAATTGTAAGATTGCTCATATCCTGATCCTCTATTTTGGGTTCCACTTCAAATTCTTTAGGGTCTATATCGAGATCTGTCTCTCCTGATTTTTTTAATTCTACTTCTTCGTCACCAGCCGGTTCTGTTGATTCCGGTTCGTCATCAGTTACAACAAAATTAAATTTTTGTTTAATCGAGATTAAATTTACTCGCAGTCTGGCTAAGTATTTGGATGCCTTAGAACAATGATCTTTAGTTAGCTTTTTCCGTTTGTCATGTATTAGTACTCGTGCGTCATTAAAACACCTTACTAATATACATGTGTGTTACTTTACTGTGTTTTCCTGTATTTGCCTGTTCTGGTTGAGAGCTTTATATGACCTGTCAAATTCAGCTTTTATCGTATTTAATTCAGTAAATATATTCTTCCAGTCCATTATGGATTGAATTTAACCATTTCAATGAAAACATGCTATTCATTTTATTGTATTTCGTGTTACAGAGTGGGTGTTCTTTGTAGGTGTAATAGTGTTTATTGTAAGTGTATACGTTTTTATCATAGCTTGCAAATAACTGTCAATTGTTTTTGTTCTTGTGCTCTCGTTGAGAGCACAACCGAAAAAGTTAATTCTCTCTTGCTCTCGCTCTAAGCTGTCTTCATTTCTGTTTCTGTTGAGCGCTTTTCGTTGAGCTCTTTTTATTTCGGTTGACCAATGAGCAGTGCGTAAAGAGCGGAACGCGAAACGCTCGCACAAAGAGAGTCAGCAAAAGACCGATTGACCGAAAAACTCAACGCAAACGGTCTTCACATTTACTTTCGTTATTGTTGCAATTAATCAATTTAATTTTAATTTTAATTTCATTTTATTTTCAAATGATTTTGTTAACCAGTTTCATTTAGATTCTATATTCCATATAACAAAATGCTATTAAAAAGAAAAAACAATTTTCAGACAATGTGGTTTTTACATTTTTTTTTTTTGTATTTTTATACCCTGTACCAAAGGTACAAAGGTATTATAATTTTGTGCGATATTCTGTAATAGGCAGAATGAGGCGTGGCAGACCCCCAAAAGTTACCTAACTATATGTCAGGACCACTAAAGGAGTCGATATAGCCATGTCCGTCTGTCTGTATGAACGCCTAGATCTTAGAGACTATAAAAGCTAGAGACACCAAACTTTGGACTTAGACTTCTAATATCTGCAAGCAAATCAAGTTTGTTTTCAATTTTTGCTGCTCCCCTATCCCCCTATATCTCCTAAATTTATAAAGTTAGGTAAACCATTTTCAAAACCTTAATATATTTTACCAAAATACACAATACAAATTGCCTAAATTTCATTACGATCGTGCCATAAATAGCGGAGATATAGGCTTTTTACTTTATACATATTATGTATACAAGAGAAATCTAAATAACACATGCACCAATACACTTACAATGGTCACATTCTTTGCCTGCATACACACAATGAAACAACGTAGAGCTATTTTTAGAACGTTCCACTATGGCGCGGAACACCACTTTTTCTGGCAGAAACCTATTTTTTAAAAGTGGTTAAGTTAAAATTTGTTTAACCGGAATGTATTCAAAAAACATTAATTTTAACAGAGCACGCCCCTGTTAAGTTATCGGCTGTTAAGTCTGTTGTTATTTGCAATAGAAGCGAGCGCTGTTGAATCGCTTATTTATTGTGCAAGTTTTGAATGCCAAAAAAAGTAAATTTTCAAAATAAACTTAAAATTTTTGGATGCAGTCTTATTCACAGAGGTTCAAAATATATGTCTGTGGACATAGACTGTTGAAATTTACTGTTCTGGCGCTACATTTTTGTGTAATTTGTAACCCTATTTTTACAACGTTCGTTAGAGTAATTGCAAGTTGTCCTGAGTTCAATTCACGCGGACACCCGACTGTATGTCCATCTTGTTATATATATTATATATATATTTTTTGTAACATTGTGTTAAGCTTTACAACTAGTAAGGAGTTAAGATTTTCTGCACTAATCGAACTTCTTCGTTCACCTATGCGTGTGAATGTATACCAATACATGCGCAAAAGACTTTTTTCTTCACTGAACAACCGAAACAAAATAGAATAGAAAAAAACGGTTTCGCTCTAAGCGCGAGCTCATTCGAGAACCCACGAAACGGTTGCTCTCTGAGTCTTTTCGTAAAGAGTCAGAGAGAGAGATTTGCGAACAACGAGAAACGGTCGACAGTTATTTGCTAGATCTGGTTTTTATTGTTGGTGTGTTGAATAGTATGTTGCGCTTTTTTTTTAGACTTGGTCCAGGCTGTTTGCACTGCTCAGATAATTCTTCCGTATGCATCTATTATGCAACCTGTATATATTTTTTTTTGTGATTTTTTGTTTTTTATTTGAAAAGGAAAAATTTTCATTTCACAATAGTAATGAATTCATTTAAACTACAATATTAAAGTGTTATTTAGTTGAACTTATCTAAGTAAATGTAAGTTAATACAAAGTAAATACTGAATTGTACGTGTCCGAAAATTATCCGTGTCGTTAAAGTGCTCTTTGGTAAACCACATTAGTTGTTTTTTGGTCTGACGTTAGCACAAACAAAGCGGATGGTTTCCCAACTCGTGAACACGCAACGTATAATATTTGCTTGAATGGTGGAATTCAGTGCGTATACATCATTATTCTCTGCGGCAAGAATTGCTCGTTTACTCAAATAAGCATAATTCTGATAATTCCCACTAATGTTTGGGAAAACATTTTCAATAAGTGCTAATTGAGAGTCTACAAATAAGCAAATATCGTTGGTAAGAGTAATTAATCCAGATGTCGCATCAACTGGGACTTTTCCATTTCCAAGAGCTAAAAATTGTTTGGAAAATTGTGCAGCACTCTGATCATTTTAAAGTTGAACTCTCATATTAGTGGTTAGTGATGTTTTTACGTTATTCCATAAAGGTGATGCCTTCAGGCAAGCATTCAATTTATCTGCAGGCGTTCCACGGGGAATTACTGGCAACGTCTGCCTGAAATCGCCTGCCAACAATATCATCAAGCCGCCAAAGATGTTATTTCGCCGAAGATCCTTCAGTGTGAAGTTAAGTGCTTCAAGTGATTTCTTATGTGCCATTGTGCACTCATCCCAAACAATGAGCTTGCAAGCGATGGACAACAATACTGGTGGTCTATTCTTCCTGGACGCACCTAAAGGAACAGGGAAAACATTTGTTATTTCATTGATTTTGGCCACTATTCGATCAAGATGTGACATAGCTTTGGCGTTAGCATCATCTGGAATTGTTCCGAGTCTTCTAGATGGCGGTCGTACTGCACATTCTGCGCTTGAATTGCCACTCAATTTAAACACAATTGATACTCCAACATGCAATATTTCCCGATCCAGTGCAATGGGAAAATTGATTGTTTCAGTGGCTGTGGTGGTGTAATTAATGGATCTAGTTTGACTTTTCTATTTGCGCAGCACAATCCAGCCGTTTCTCTTTTAAACTTTAACGCATTGCAATATCGGCATATAGTCGTCTTTGGCCCAATATCTAAATGTTCATCATCACTGTAGTTCGCAGTGGGATCATATTGGAATGCTAAACGATTGTATGATGCCAAAGATCTTCGTGTGCTCACGGGCATTTTCTCTTATTGTGTTTTGTCTTTCTTCGCTTAAGTTCTGTGAATACACTTGTTGCTGGCTTGCATGTCCTGTGCGGCGGCCGATATTCGCTCGTCGTACTTTAGGCATTTTCAACTATGGACAGACTGGTGAATTTAACCTTAAATTTACGATCCACATAATTTACACAGTTCAACTTAGAAAATTTAAAATTGTACTAAAATTAAACATACGTACTACAATATGAATAAAAAATGATTTTCCAGCTTTCCTGTTGAAGTTTTTCCTGATCTTTGTTTACTATACACCTCACTGAGCCCGAGACCTTTCCAACGAATGCAAATTCGTGGAAATCGGTTCGTGCGATCTGGAGTTATAGCGTCAGGAAGGAAAACCCGACCTATTTTTATATAGTAGAAGAAGATGTTTGTGTTTGAGTCTACAGTTTTTTCGTCTAACATTTTGATGATGTTTTCAGGACCGTTTTGTGTATTTTCCCATTTATATTGGGAATTTGATCAAGCAAAATCGTTATTTGATAGATCATGTCATTCATAAATTTGGTTCAACCAGTAATTAATCTACATCAATTATAATAAACCAACTAATTGGTGGTGGTCTACTATTACATGGAAGGTGTTATAAAACATCCTAACAACTTCTAATAAAAAAAACTTCAGTAACAATAAATCAATGTTCAGACACATAAGTAATGGCAAATACTTGTTTTCCACTCTAAGGCCTAAGTGCAAGTTACAAAACCGTCGACTTAAAATTCATCGACTTAAGATTTTCTACCGTCTTTAATCAATACGGATACAAAATACCGATACAAAAGTATTGATCCACTGATAGAAAAAAAAATTTTACTTTTGAGAATTTGTGCATTCTCAAAATTATTTCTTAATAAAAGTACGAAAATTCTAAAAGTAAGATTTTTTTAGGCTTAATTCAAGACCAAAAAAAAACAAATTTAAGATTTTTCCCATTCTCAAAAAAAAAAACTTAAAATGAGACCAAATATTCTCAAAAACATACCAAATAATCGTAAAACAAAACCAAAAAGGATTCATATCAAGAAAAAATGTTCTTAAATTGAGATTTTTGGTATTTTTAATTTTCCCGAGGAGAGTGCATACTACTGTTGTCTCATTCTTTCTTATACAAAAGTGGAAGTCATATTGAGGTCTCACTCTTCGTTAAAAGATCTATTTTTAACTCAGAGAGAGAGAGAGATTCATATATTTTCTGCTATCTTCTTGAAATCGTATGTATAAGTATTCTCGGCATTAGATTTAAGTTTGCCTCAGTAGCCGAGTGGGTAAGGGTGCAAGGTCTGTGTATTCTTGGGACCCGGGTTCGAGTCCTAACCTAACTAGTTTAAGATTTAATAACAATTTATAACTCTATATTTACAGATTTAAGTAAACATTCTTTCAGAACGGGACGCTTAAGTGAAACATAAGTTTAGTTAAAGTGTAGTTTGGCATTAATCATACGGTTTAGTGTACGGTTCCGCTCAATCTTACAATAACACAGGTCAACCAGAAAAATTACGGAGAATAAAACCTGCAGATTGTGAAAGATCTCGGTCTGTATATTCCTAATTTTGAGAAAATCGCGTTCAAAATACAAAAAATGACAAAAAATTTTGGCACTTTTAAAACGCTAATAAAACAGAAGCCGCGCGTATACTAATGGCGTGAATAAAAGCCTTATCTTTTTCCTTTAAAATTTATGATGAATCCTGAATGTGGGACGTCAGGTTCAGCAGCTATATTGCTTTTTCTGAACTGATTTTTGACCCTATTTTTTGGTATGTTTTAGCCCTAGAATTCAGAAAAAAGGTAGGTTACTCGGTTGAAACATTTCTAATAGTCTCGGCTATACCTTGAAAAACTCGGTATGGAAACAATTTTTCAACTGAGTCTCCGTAAGAAAAAAAGTTCCATTTCTGTCGGCATGTGTAATATTTTAATGATACAAAAAAAAATATGCATCGCAGTGCAATCAAAAAAATTTTGCAATGCAGTGCAATAAAAAACAAAAAGATGTGCTCTTTGTAGTGCTGTCGGTTCACAACCCTGTGTTTACTCGTAGGTGTTCATTGTTGATTCTGGGCCACTGGTCCTGGGCTTCTTTAGTTGTAATCTTCCAATCCCATTTATTTGGTTGATGAGCAAGGTGCCGCTTCAACCTATAATTTCTTTCTGTTCTTACAAATATTTCTTATATAATATAGAGCTAAGTCTCGTAGCAGCGCTGCCTACAGCTGCAGCGGAGATACGGTTATATATATATTCTTATATGTAGCTATGGTCGCTTAGTCAGGAGCTCGAGGGAATATGCACATACTCTTGCATATATATGTACATATATATGTTGTAGTGGCCAGCAAAGCTTTTGGTCATGCGAAACTATTCAACCCACCCTCGCACTCAATTGATAAGAGCTTTTCACAATCAATAAATCAATAATAGCTAAAGAAGCGATCGAAGACCAATCACAACCGCTTACGATCGTATGATTATCCAGTTAGTTAAAGAAAGCTTAAAACTGCAGCCTACATGCTTGCAGCTGCCCAAAGCCCAAATCATTATTTTATTATCTCTCTTGGCAAACGCTGGTGTTTTTGAAGACGTAGCCCAAAAGCATTATTAAAAATCACGTGTGTCTCAAAGTTATTAACTTTTTTGTAGTGATAAAACGAGCGGAGCAGTGATTATCGAGATAGTTTGTGTGTGAATTTGAGCGAGAAGTTAAGGTAATCAAGTGCCGTGCAGTGAGTTCCTATATTAATACAGATTTTCGTAGGGCTCAGCTTCAAAGGCGCATCGGTTGCTGCAATAACAATAACCGACAATAACCTCTTTTCTGTTCTACGGCTACTACATTCGAGCTATTCTGCCACCCAGCGACAACTTCTTCGGCTTGTTATCGGCTCATATAAGGTCCATGAGCAGCGACCCAAGGGGCGACTTAATCTCCCGACGCCCGGTTATGTACTCCGCCACATGACGGATGAAAACTGGGCAACCCTATAGAATACCGGAGTGTCCCATTAGCCCAAACCATGTGATCGTTTCGCCTCTTGGATACATAGCCTCATCACTTGGCTATTGACACCGCAAGGCGGAGGGAAACCGATCTCTTGGCGAAGACCCAGATTGATTCCGCTCATATTAGAGCGCAGTGGATGCTGCGTGACGGCAGTTAGGATCACCGAACGCGCAGCAGCTATAACAGCTATGTTCTCACTTGTTTTGATTTTTAGATTATTTTGATATTTGATTATTTTGGCGAATTATTAATTAGTAAATACCCCGCAGATTGACATGAGTGTGGCATTCGAGTAGATGGTGTAAATAGGTTTTATTTTCCATTTTGACCAGCAGCTCTCAACGTCAACGTGAACTTGGGCCCAACTTTACATGCGTATTATGGAGTGAAGTAAATAAAAAGGTCGTGAGTACTAAATAATAACAACAATAACAAATATCTATTACCAACTCTATAAAATGCCACTCTACTGTCCCAATTAAATCAATATTCTAAGCTTGTAAATCTAAATCTGAATATTAATCATGTCCTTAATCGATATTAAAATAATTATTCTTATATATATATAATCTTAATTGTTAATAGTTAATAATTAAAACTCATGTTTTGAGGATAGTTAGGGAATAATGAATTATGCGTTAAGCGTGATAGATTGTAATAAAAATTAACGTACAACTGAAGCAATCAAACTTGGCTAAATGGATTTATGAACTGAAATTTAAAAATATGAATTTCGAATAAATAATCATAATGGTTTGTCGAGTACTTATGTCGAACACTCGCTTTAATATGTGGTAGAGAGTTCAAGGCTTGGCCAAGGGACAATGCCGAATTTTAAGTACCATTGTCACGGTAGGGAGTGTAAAGACTTAGGGAATTATCATCAGCTAAATTGCCGATATCTGTCAGAAATCCTTGTTTATCTATACACGAGTCGGCGTGAATCCCGGTTATGGTCTTAATCTAGCCTTTCCTTTAGCGATTTCTTTTATTAATAATTCTACCGTGGAAGACGCACTTATTAAATGTAGTAGCGTGTCGTACTATCCTAAGCTAGAAAGAACCCCGACCACGGCGAGCTAGACCCGAGCATAGCAAGAGTGCGCATCCCTAGCGAAGGAAGTACAAGGCCCTCTCTAGTAGTAATCAACCCTTACATACACTGACACACTCATACGTTGGCAAGCCAACGTGAGTGCAACTAGGCTAGAACACAGGTACACTACAATGTGAAGCCCGCTCGTGTCAGTTATGCTGACACTTGCACTTGGCTTAAGCAAATGTACGTTTATTTATTCGTATGCAGCAATGAATGAAGTACAGTGCGCATTGGATATATATGCATATTACAGTTCCAATCTCAGTACGCCTGACCTAGTAATGTTTAGATTCGTGGCAGCTAATGGAAGCGAAATCCTGATCGCCTCGGCGTACATGGCCCATGACGAACCAGCCTAGCCTGAGCCGTTAGTCAAGCTGCTACAAATAACCAAAGACACAAAAACGACCCTAGTGCTCGGGTGTAATTCAAATGTGAGGCACACGCTCTGGGGCAGCTTGGAAACAAATGAAAGAAGTATCGTTACAATATGCAACAAAGGTAGTACGCCAACGTTTATTTTCCCTAGCACGGGAAATTACCAAGGTTAGGAAGAAATTTTAGACCTCACCTTGCAAATTGAACAGGGCAGTTACAGGGTCGATAACTGGAGGGTATCGTTACAATTCTCTTTCTATGATCACAGGTATATTTTCTTCGATCTAGCGGTACAGGTAAGCAAGCAAGCACCAAGAAGGAGCCCCCGCAGGCCAGATTAGGCCAAAAAGGATTCATGGCAGAGCTACTGCGAGTCACTAGAAGGCATACAAAACACTGCGAGATTAAGCAAAATTCTGGCTAAGAGGCTTACAAGCCCTACCCTCATCAGCAGGGCGGACGGTACTGCTACAATGACAATAGGACTCACTGGAGCTACTGGTTGGCACTCACTTCCCAGGGAACCTGCCAGAGAATGCGGAACCCGCAGGAGGAAGGAACACACAGATCGATACATCTACGCAAGACATCATCACCACTGAAAGAATCCAGTGGGAAATTGATTTTATTGACAAATACAAAAGCCCGGTCGGCATCATACCGGTAATGCTACAAACAGCCAAAGATAGTATCTGTAAATGGCTAAAAGCCAAGCGGCTGGAAGCAGGTCCTCTGTTTAAGCTCAGCTGGGCGTCGACCGGGGACGCTGACTAATGGTAGTCGGGCAGACCTGGGATCGTCAAGTCAGGAGTGTAACGCGACCCGTGCCTCTGACTTCCAGGTTCGCAGCTGAGGGGTTAATCCAGCTGTGTTCGTCCGGAGCCTTCCTACGGCCGGGCAACACTAGATTGAAATGCCTTGCCGCAGCTTGGGGGTGAAGCTGCGGTCGATCCTTCATAAGCCCCAGCCCCCCTCTGGCCCGCCGCACTTGCCTGGTCGAGCAAAGCGGGCGTTTATGAACTTGTAATACCCAAACCAATGCCGAGCTTCGGAACTCCCGGGAGAGGATACACCCCAAAAAATGTCAGTGATGGAGGAGGAGGTGACACTGAGGCCGAGTCTGGTCGCGGTGTCTCAAACAAAATCGGTGATCGACGAGGAATGGCCGCCAATGTCATGACAAGGCACCACGACCCAGTTGAGATCCGAGGGGATTCCAAGCCGGAAGCTCTAGGGGGCTCAGTCATGCACCACTTAACACATGTAAAAGCTGACGCCCCACCAAAAACTGGCGAGGGTGAACTAAACCCACTTCGTTCTCGGCAAGATAGCCAAGAACGAGGCTAAGAGTAATGTTGACCCCAGGGCTGCGAGGTGGCCAGAGACAGTCTGGCCATGGCTCTGGTCGCCACGACGGTCGCCGGCTGTCGAAAAAGTGCGTCCTTCGACTCCTCGGACGTATTAAGTGGGCACCGGGTGATCAGGTGCGACGATGGGTTCTCCTGGAACTTCCTGGCAAAATGCGTGGCTAAAGTTAGCAACGCATGGGCTGGCCCTAAGATTAGGCTAGTCCACGCCAGGAAGATCCCGAGGAGGCCCAGAGCCCGTATCTGGTTACCGAAGGGGCAAACTGACCACGACAAAGTGATCGCCGGTCGAAAGGCTCAAACCCCAGACGTTCGTGCAGAGGACTGGACCATCCTCAAGGAGGTAAGGACGAGCCAGCCTTTCCTTCTCCTCATCAACAAGCGCTGCCTGCCGCAGCTTGAAGCCAATGACTTCAAGGTGCGGTACGGCATCAGGAAGGTCAAGATTAAGGTCTTCCTTCACCTCACGCGGGCAGTGAAGAGAAGGGAAGGAGTTCTGTCACCCCTACTCTGGCTGATAAACAGCATATTGGGAGAGCTCAATATGGGAGAAGTCAAATCAGTGGCCTACGCAGGCGATGTGGTACTGCTAGTATCAGGACCCTATCCTGACGTTAGCAGCGGCATAATGACGGGTGCGCTGTGTCACCTTAACAGACTGCGTATCAACCCCACAAAAACAGAACTAATGCTCTTCCCCAGAAGAACTAAGGTACCAGTTTTTAACATGCCAGAAGAACTAAGGTACCAGTTTTTAACATGCCGAGTATAAGCGGCAGGAAATTAGTACTATTGGAGTAGGCAAAGTATCTAGGAGTGATACTGAACCCAAAACTCTCATGGAAGAAAAACGTTGCAGAGAGAGCCAAGAAGGCAAGTATTGCATTCTACTCCTGCAGGAAGAGGTTTGAAAACAATTTGGGGCTACACAACACACAAGAATACAGCATATCAAAACTCACAAGGATACAACGAGCAGCGTGCGCAGGAGCCGCAGGAGCAATGCGATCATGCCCTGCGGCCGCTCCGAATGCTATTCTCAACATAATGCCAATAGAACTGTTCGTCAAGGACACTGCCGCGCAGAGTGCAGTAAGACTGAAAGTAAGCAACTGCTGGAGAGAACGCAGCACTGGGCACGGCAGGATACTTGAGAGCATTAAAATAGATATAAGCGAGAGAACTGACAACATGACCACGGAGATGCACTTCGGTAATGTTTTCACGACCTCGTACCCAACACGGGAGGACTGGAACAGGGGGAGAGATGGGGAATTGAGGAGGTCTTTAGTCTCTCTGACTCGACGACGGTCTTCCAGACAGAGCTGCTCGCCATGAAGGAAGCAGCCAGACTGGCACTACGATGAGGACTCAGTGATACCAAAATACCGATATACTCGCACAGCCAAGCGGCTATTAAGAACCTAGCTGCCGTGAAAACTAACTCACGGCTAGTGGCCGAATGCAAGGAGGCCCTAAACAGACTTGCAGAGAACAATAAGGTACAAGTAACCTGGGTACCAGACGAGCTGGCAAGATCAGGCTCGGCTGGGCCTAACAACGACACAGAGATACCGATCTCTTGATCCAGACAAGGATCCACGACCATTTCAGACACGCAGCCAAAAAGGAATGGTCAAGGAAAAGTAAGTTCAGGAAGTCAAAGAATTGTTGGCCGAATTTCGACCAAAATCGAACGGGAGATCTGTTATCCAACAGGAAAAGGGATATCAGCAGGTTCACGGTGGTTGCCACAGGTCATTGGGCGATTGGATCGCATGCATTTGGACTACCACATAATAGGACCTGCAAAAGCTGCAAGGAAACCATAGAGCAAGAAACACCGGAACATCTGATCTGCTTCTGCCCGGCATTAAACTATAAAAGACTACACCATTTCGGCGCCCAACAGTTGAAATCACTGGATATCGTGGGTGAGCTGAAGATATCAGCAATCCTAGGTTTCCTCTCTGAATCGGGATGGTACTAAAGTTAATGCGACATCGAGTATAGAACACAGGGAGCCCAGCTCTAATTGGAGGCTCTAGGCTGGGTCCCTACCACTTGTACCTTCCTACCATGAACAAAATTTGACCCTAAATGAATTAATTTTACTTTAAAAAATTTATTAAAGCTAACTTGATTAGTGTATTTCAGGGCTCGGTACCATCACAATTACAAGCCAAAGTTGGATATGTGTGTGTGGGTAAGGGAACGAAAACGACTTCGTCAGTTCCGTTTTCAGCAACTGATTTAATTTTCTGTCCAGATATGAGAAAATAATATAGCTAGCATTTGGTTTTCTATGCAAAACCAATAGCTATTAAAAATAGCTATTTTCCGCTAAAAGTGGCTGGATATAGCCAGAGCAATATAATCTGAGAGCCCTAATGCTTTGAGCAGCTGAGCCAAAGATATTTGCCGAGGCAGCGCTGCCAGCAGAGGCTCTGCCAGACCCCTGGGTTTGCGACGCGCCGAGCCCTTGTGTATTTTGTGAAATAAGTGTCTGGTCAAACCTATATGCTTGTACCAGAGAACGGCAGCAAGCCATCGGATCAACCGGACCACCCGAGTGCTTGTTCGGCAATGAAAATAGGGGTGAGTAAACACTCGACAAAAACTCTCGGATATGTCGGCATTCAGGAGTACATCGTTTCCGAATAATGGCACGACAGACACTCAGTTGTTTGTCTTGCCAAAAGCCCTCATTGCGATCCCACCTACGAAGCGGATATTTGTTTCGCGGCTCTCCCCTGGTGAAACATCTAAAGATGTCATCGCCTTTATACGAGTCAAAGTCAGGGCCGAAAACTTAAATTAAAGGTTCAAAAATTTTAATTTTCTTCGACATTTCACTATAAAAGAAAATCCTTAGAGCTCTTGCTTGATCCTTGATTTTTCTCATCCTATTTTCGATGTGACACTCGACATTGGCCCTGATTTAAAGAATATATGATCGTCCAGTCAAATTCTACTGCCTTGTAAGTCGGACTTCGACCGGCTGAATATTTTAATTCCGATTTTCACTAGTCCGATTAATACGTGTACCAACGTGGCTGCTGCCGAGGATATTTTTTACAATACCAAGAATTCATTTTTCTCTGTATGTGTTCCATTATATTAGGTTGTTTGGTAATGACATACCGGTCTTAACATTCAAAATTCGCGCTTCGCTTGTGAAGTCAAATATAATCGTATTTGGCAATGCTATATATCGTTTGAAAGGTATTGGCATCACCTTTAAAATGACATATAGTTTGTTTACATGAGCTTCCACGCTAAAATTAAAAAAAAAATACAATCGATTGAAATGGAGTTCAAAAACGCAGAAACTCGGGGAATTTTGAAATTTTTTTTTGCACAAGGAAAAACTGCTGCGGAATCTCGCAGACAGATTATTGATGTGTTAGGAGATAACAAACTTTCGATTCAAACCGCCGAACAGTGGTTTAAGCGATTCCGAAGTGGGAATTTTGATACCGAAACACCCAAGCCTTTCGACGACCAGTGACCGTTGATACGGAAAAAATCATGGAAATAGTGGATAGAGATCGACATGTGACTATTAGAACCATCGCAGAGGAGCTGCAACTAAGCACGAAAACCGTCCATAGGCATTTAAAGTCTAAAAATTTAACAAAAAAGCTCGATGTATGGGTGCCTTATCACATTATGAAGTTATCCATTATTACAAGTGTTGCCCCTATGGCCAAACCATCAATTCGTACCTCTACTGTGAGCAACATGAGCGATTGAAGATTGCACTTGAACAGAAGCGGCCAGCCATGGTGAATCGTAAGGACGTTGTGTTCCATCATGGCAACGCCAGGCCCCATTCATCTTTGGTGACGCGTCACAAGCTACGGGAGCTTGGTTGGGAAGTGTTAATGCATCCACCTTATAGTCCGGACATTGCCTCAAGGGATTACCATCTGTTTTTGGCCATGGAAAATTTTTTCGATGGACAAAAATTAAGTTGAAGGGCGGATTGTGAAAATCGAATCGCCAAGTTTTTTGCCAGTAAAGACAAGGTCTTCTTTAGGAAAGGCATATACAAGTGGGAGAAAATCAGCGAAGACAACGGTACATATAGCATTTAAATCGGACAATGCTATGTTAAATCGTCGTCAAAAATCAATAAAGAAACCGGTATGTCATTACCAAACAACCTAATATTATCCCTCATCTTTGAATAAACGGTTCCCGAACTGACCTTTCTAATTACATATCGGCTCGGTCAAATTTCACACTGCTATACGCGCAGTGTTACAACAACTATTTCACTCGCTGCTGAGTCAAATTTTCACAGGATAAGATCCAGTTTTATAATTTTATTAACACTAAACGTAACCCTTTATCGCATCATTCTTCACTTCCTTTTGAAAATGCAAGCGTAAATGACGATCAGGCAATTGCCGATCAAAGAACATAATCTATCACCACTGATTCAAATCAGACGTATTCTGACAACATGGCCAAATCGAACCTAATTTCCAGTTTAAACGACAGCTCTTTTTTTTAGATCTTCATCGAGTTAGGCCAGTTTATTTGCCGGGTCCGGACGGAATACCGGACTGTGAGCTTAGCTATTGTGCCGATGCCCTGTGCACTCCCCTTCTGAAATTGTTTATCTTATTCTTAGAAACCATTCACTTCCCTTATTTGGAAGTAATCATTTGTTATTCCTCTCCACAAGAAAGGTATTTAATCGGATGCCAATAACTATAGGGGAATCTCTAAGTTATCGGCCATTCCAAAACTTTTCGAAAATATCATTACTCCACAGTTGCGTCACCCTTTTAGATCAGTAATTTCTGCATCCTATATAAATGCATATGAACAGGTAAGAAATATACTTATTAATCTGAGTACAAAACACCATAGTTACAAAACACCATAGTTAAAACTACAAAACAACAACAAATATTGTATAAAAAATACACACAAAAAACTTCGTTTCTATCCCGTTTATAATTCCTCTACATTCTTCAAATAAGAGGAACACATAATTGGTCTTCAAATAACAGTAACAAAGGTATCTGTCGTACCTCTGATACGATTTTATTTTGGAAAAAAATTGCTACACTTCGCATTAAACTAATTATTCCACGTCCGCTGCATATGGACTACATGCATATGGACAGGTCACAAATAAAACAATTAAGCTAATTACACAGGTCAAAAAGGTCCTGTTGTTGGAAAGATGGGGTTCATTTCCGAAGTAATTTGGTGCCTAGAATCCGAGTCCGGCATCAGAATTCGCCTATCTATTCCGAAATACAAGTCTGACAAAATACAATAACTGAGATACTCACCTGATTTAAAGTTCCCTGTTGTGGGGTTGTTTGATACTTCTCCCATTTTGCCATAACATCACACACATTTTCTTCCGCTAAAAGGCTCCTTTCTGAATTTCCAATAACTTCGTAAATCGCGTATCCCTTAGAATTTTCTTGAAGTCCAATATTTTTCTTTATAATTTCCATTACATCACTTGCTGAAGAACTTGGTTGAAATTCAATTGAATAATAACGACCATCCATAAAGTAAAATTTGGAATAACAAGGTCTCCGGTTAGTTGTACATAAAATTTCATCGCTACATGGTGTCCACTGTCGTCTTCTTGTTCCTTGGGTTCTAAAAAAACACTTTTAGAACGAAAGACATTATTATTTTAAAGACATCTTTGTAAAAATAAAAAGTTTTTGCTTATATTTTTGTATACCCTTGCAAGGTATTATAATTTAAGTCAGAAGTTTGCAACGCACTGAAGGAGACATTTCCGACCCTATAAAGTATATATTTTCTTGATCAGGATCAACAGCCGAAGCGAAAGATATAAGTATTTTCAAGACATCTTTGTAAAAATAAAAAGTTTTTGCTTATATTTTTTTTATACCCTTGCACGGTATTATAATTTCAGTCAGAAGTTTGCAACGCATTGAAGGAAACATTTTCGACCCTATAAAGTATATATATTCTTGATCAGGATCAACAGCGAAGCGATCTGTCCGTCTGTCCGATTAAACGCAAACTAGTCCCTTAGTTTTGAAGCTGTTCTGAATGAAACTTTTTTTTTTGAAATGATTGCGGCGACATTGTTGTGCTATAAGTGCCGGGAATGCACTTAATTTAACTCAATTTGTTCGCCGACTAATATATTTATTTATGTATTCATCAACGGAGTACCTTAACTGGCTACTACAAACTTAAGATTCATGCTTAATTACTATTACAAGATTCAAAATATAGCTTCAATAAATTCTTTTTATGGTTCCTATTGGAGGTGGGTTCCAGAGGCATGCTAGTATTAATTTTGTTGCTAAGAATTAATGCCCTAATTATAGGCTCATTTAGTGCATAATTTGTTCTGCAGGTAGGAGTCGCAAAGAGCTCACGGTTGCTCAGGCACCTACCGATAACACAAAAGTTCACGTGACTTAACAGGACAGGAAATCAATTTTACCAGAAATCAAATCGAAGACAAACAAAATAGACGCTATGTGCCTCCTATCACAAAGTGACGTCAGACGCACAAGACGACATTTAGCAGGATAGGAAGGGTCAAGGAAATTGAGGGATGAGAGGGCAAACGATAGGAATTTTTTTGGACACGCTCAATGCGGCCTGCATGTATGGTCCCTGCCGGGTTCCAAATAAATGAGGCATACTCCAACTTCGACCTCACAAATGCGAAAAATAAGCTCAGCTTGGCAAAGGGGTCGGTAAATTTAGCAGCATTGCGCCTTATAAATCCATACATGGCGTATGCCTTGGGGACGATATAGTTGATTTCAAGTGCTTCGGTTCTAATGGGCAGCATACTCGAATGAATCGAGTAATAAAAGACGAAATTATTGAGCCGCCTGCTATATGTAACTGCAAAACATTTACCGAGGTTTAGAGGCAGATTATTGAGCGAGCACCAATTACCGACCCTATACAGGTCGCTATCAACAATCGATCTAACCGATTTGAAAATTTTTTGATCGTCGGCAAACAATAGATAATTAGCATTCTTAAAGCAAGATCCAATATCATTGATGAAAAGAATAAAGAGAAATGGCCCCAAGGCACTCCCTTGCGGAAGCCCAGACGTCGCTATATAGGGATTCGAGAACTGGTCATTACAACCAACTCTATATATGAGGCCATTAAGATAAGAACATACCCAGCTAAGCATAGACGAGTGGAAGCCCATTTTCTCTAGTTTGGCCAACAGTCTAGTGTGACTAACTTTGTCAAATGCTTTGGCAAAATCAGTATACACTACGTCTACCTGGCAATGGTTCGCGGAGGCCCTAATACAGTAGTTATAAAGTACTGCTAGGTTCGTGGAAGTCGATCTCCCCGGCATAAAGCCATGCTGGTTAAGGCTAATATGCCTACCCAAGAGAAAAGCCAACTGCTTCGCTACTACTCGCTCGAACATCTTGGATACATTGCTAAGCTTAGCGATAGGCCTATAGTTCGAAATCATGTTTTTGGCCCCAGACTTAAAGATGGGGGTGACTAACCCCAGCTTTCATCTCTGAATAAACACCCCTTCGGAGAGAGATTTATTAAATATTAATTTTAGTGGCTAGAGCCCCAATACAACTTTTCAAAAGAAAAGATGAGAGACCATCACTATCCAACTTGTCGTAATCGTTAAAACATTCCGCTGCTAAGTGACAGTCAGACTCAGAGACCTACAAGCACCCAATATTAATGCTTGAGGCCACGGAACTAAGCAATTCAATATCATAGCAAGGAGAGGTTGGCTCAAAGTTTGTCTTGAAGTATTTTGCGAAGTATTTAGCCACCTCAAAATCCGTCGATCCCATTGAACCATTAAACGCCATAGGAGAGGGGATATGGGAAGTAGTTTTTTTAGAGTTAACAAAGTGCCAGAAGGATTTTGGGTTACTGAAGAGTTTTCATTCCACATCTACTAAGTACTGGTTAAAGGGAAATTTATTTAGAAATTCGAACTTCCGCTTATGCTGCCTATATCTATCCGAATCCACAGCATTGCCATGCTCAGCGAAACGTTTATAGAATTTGTTTCTAAGATTCCTGAATTTTTTTAACCCTGCAGTGTACCAGGGTAGCTTGTAAGAACCGTGAGACCTTTTTTTAGCATACCTATTGATGATGAGAAAAAGAGCTGACAGAAAATGTTCATAGCAGACCTCCGAATTACCATGCGACAGGACCTCCACCCAGTTAACATTAGCGATGTCATTACGAATTAAATTTAGATTGCTAGCGCTAATATATATAGAGGACACAGTACTCCTCGGTGTTGGACTACGTGTTCGTGTTATGTGGCCGGCGGTTACGTGTCTTCCACGTTGTATTTCGGCGCAACAGCCGCTTCGCTTACATAGTAATTTGAGTGGAGTTTGGCAGGCCCTGCTTGGGCGACAGTATTGCTGTCCCTTTCTTGCGTGTGTTTTTCCTTTAACCAGGGCCTTGTTGACGTGTCGTCTGTATATGCTCTTGTTTTCTTATTTCTGCTAATTTTGTTGACTCTGCCGTGTTATTTATCCATGTGTGCGTAGCTTATGTTGCGGCCACATGTTGCGGACTCATTTTTCAGGTGACTTTTTGAGGGTGCCTTGTTTTATTTTTATTTAAGAATAAAAAGAAGAAAAAGAATACAAGTTATTATAATACAAAGCTATAATAGAAGGGTGCGCTTTCGCGGGACTCTGCCGTGTTATTTATCCATGTGTGTGTAGCTTATGTTGCGGCCACATATTGCGGACTCATTTTTCAGGTGACTTTTTGAGGGTGCGTTGTTTTAATTTTATTTAAGAATAAAAAGAAGAAAAAGAATACAAGTTATTATAATACAAAGCTATAATAGAAGGATGCGCTTTCGCGGGACTGCCGCAAAGCTATACTTTACGGGGGCGGATGGCGGTCATACCGCTCATACATCGCATTCAGTGCGGCGGATCTGCTCCTGACGGCTTATTTCTCGAATCATCGCAATATGGATCGATCTCATGCATGAAACTGTGTGTCAATGTCCAGTAATGACCTGTGTGGTGCAGAAATCCAACTGCCCGTGTCGCCTATGTAACCTGGGAGCTAAATCGGGGATGGTCGCGTGTCCATCTCTCTTGCCACTCAGCAATAATGCTGCTTCGCTGAGTTCTGCTGCCTGAGTTCCCTGTCACTTGCCCGTAGGGATTGACATTGACATATTGACATATTGGGATTGCTCCCCATACCACCAGTGCAGCTGCTTTTGATACCGTGCAGAAATAGCTGGAGATGCGCAACGCGCAGCGTCTTTAAACAAACAAATCGTCTGTAGCTGGTCGTCAGCCCATATCGGCGAGGCATACAGAATGGTCGAGGTCGCCACAGTTGCTATCACTGTACCTATGCTGCTTGGCAATCGTCCACGAGATGGCACCGGTAGCCTCGGATTCCTTGGTCGCCGCGTAGTCCAGGTGGCTCTTAAACTTCAGCCTATTGTCCATCATGACTCCAAGATACTTGATCGCCGCACTGAACTCGATAATTATCGAGTCGGCCTGAAGTTTACCTTCTCTACGGCCTTTCTGCTGCTGATGAGCACATCGCCCGTTTTATGTTCGGCAAGCGAGAACCCCACTACGGCGCAGCTATCAGGTGAAGTAGTCAGCTATAAGGAGCATGTGGTTACCAGATATACCCCAGCTCTGAAGCACCTCCAGGACTAGGTCCAGTTTTCTGAATTGAACGCGTTATTACCGAATAGGGTGCAAACCAGGCAACATTGCTTTGTTCCTCCTTGCCATCTTTCACTCTCGATCCCATTTACTGTCATTAGCGTTACCTCGCGAATCCAGTCAATCGTTTATGTACAATACAGTCCATTGATCTACAACCGGTTCCAAAACTTATAAAATATATAACCCTAGATTAAATATAGTATATTTACTATACATATTCACAAAGAAAAAATTGGCACCACGAAAATATAACCAAAAATTAAACAATAAAAGAAGCTTACTTCGGCCTACCGAAGTTTATATACCCTTGCAGATTACAATTGAGCTATGTAATTAAAAACGAAATTTTAACATAACATTGAATGGCCGAATCTCAAACTTTATGAAAAATTCTTATGGCAGCTATAGAATATAGTCGTCCGACTTTTATAAAATTTAAACCAAATTCTGGAATAATATTAAGTGACGAAATCTTAAGTTTGATGTAAATATGTTGAGAAACAGCGAAGTTATGATTTTTTCTATTATTTCCCTGATTGTTCCTATGGCAGCTATAGGATATAATAGTCCGATTTTTATGAAATTTAAATCAAAATTCAGGAATAATATTAAGTGGCCAAATCTAAAGTTTGATGAAAATATGTTGAGAAACAGCGACGTTATTTTTTTTTTTTGAATATTTTGCCGATCGTTCCTACTATTCCCGATTTTTCCTATGGCACCTATAATATATAGTCGTCCGATTTTCATGAAATTTAATAAGAAATTCTACAACAATAATAAATGCCCGAATATCAAATTTGGTGATTATATGTTGAAAACTGACAAAGTTATAATTTCTTTCAAAAATTTGGCAGCTTTATGATATAGTCGTCCGATCCGGCCCGTTACGACTTATGTAGGAGTGACAAAGTTTCATTCAGATAGCTTCAAAACTGAGGGACTAGTTTGCGTGTAGTCGGACAGACGGGCATGGCTAGATCGACTCGGCTGTTGATCCTGATCAAGAATAATAATACTTTATAGGGTCGGAAGTGTCTCCTTCACTGCGTTGCAAACTTCTGACTGAAATTATAATACCCTGCAAGGGTATAAAAATATTAAATAAAAAACTTTGAGTTATTAGTCATTATAGTTCACAGCTCCTATGTAAACAAAAACATCAAAACAATTACAAAAGTCAACAGAAAACCACCGACTTAATATATGTACATATGCATATTTTTTGATTTCCCACTGCTCTATTCTGAGCTGATCTATACCCATATATATATATCTATGTATATAAATATTTTCAATACATATTTAGAAGTATAATCGTCGGTAAGTCAATGACCCGATCTAAGGCAATTTTTCCGCCTCTCATTATTTCCGAAAACAGTACCGCGACAATTACAGCGCGGTCAACAAAATAGGTCCTGACAAATAAAATAATTCGTGAATTATATTTTATAAAATTCCAACAAACGGATTAGGAAATTCTATTCGCATAAGTGTGACCGCATATGTTTTCCGCTGAGCTAAATTATTGAGTTACTCAAACACTTCCGCATATAACCAATAAAAGTGTGTGACGATGTCACAAAAATATAATGTAAATATTATAATATGTAAATAGTTAGATATAAGGTAGGCTAGATTAGATTAAGGCAAGATGCACACCGCACCGCCAGCAACATCGCTGGACAGCACCGGCCACCCCGCCAGCAACATCGCTGGGAAACACCGGCCACCCCGCCAGCAACATCGCTGGGCATCACCGGCCACCGCCAGCAACATCGCTTGGCGATGCCAGCCACCCACCGTCAACATCGCCGAGCAACATCGGCCACCGTCAGGCAGACGTTTTTCGAGGGTACAAGACAATTTTGGGAATAAAATATGGATTTATAGCAATAATAATATAGCAATTTTGGGAATAAAATATGGATTTATTGCTATAAATCCATATTTTATTCCCAAAATTGTCTTGTACCCTCGAAAAACGTTTTTAGAATTTATTATATAAATTATCATATATCATACATCATATGTTCAGGTGGCTTTGTCTGGAAATCACTCGCAATAAGGCACGGAAAAACTTTCGGGGTGTTTCGAGACGAGCGTCAAAGATCTTTATTTGTTTGTCGGTAAATTAGAACTAACATACATGAAACTTAAACCTAGCTTGGAGAGCGGATTGGAAGCTCAGTCTTGGAAGCCCGGAGGAAGAGGAAGAGAGAGGCTGTATGTGGAATTACACTGCCTCTCGAAAATAAGCGCCCTGTTGGCGCGAACATTCCCCCCCCCCCCCTTGCGCGGATACGCAGCGAAAATATTTGAAGGGCTTAGCTCTGGAAAGCGTTGGATACGCTGAGCGTTCTTCGACATATAGAATAGTGTGGTGATCCTGTCCACACGACTGGCATCGGGCGTTACTGCTGCAAGATCCTTCAGAATAGTGGTGGGCCAGACAGTTGACGCAGTATTTCTTTTCGATGACTCTCAACGCTAAGCCTAAGAAAACGGTGGTTCCCTTGGCAGACTCGGCATGGGTAGGATAAAATACCTCGGGAACGTCTGCTTTTAGTGTCCTCGTATGAAACCCAGTATTTGCAGGACTCGGGATGAGCCGTAACTCGCGTGGAGAACGATGAAATTCTTTGGAGCGGCGTGGATACTGGCCTTGAAGCCTTGGAAGGAATCGGAACACTAATGGAATTGCTTGGATGCAGCAAAGTATGATGCCTACCGTGGCACGTAAAACAGTTGTGGGCGCTTGTGCAGTCGTGGAGTTGATTGCCCTTCGCAAAGCACTTTTGGCACAGCAGCCTTTTATGGATGTAACATGAACAATCATCAACCGTCATCTGAAGGAAGCGTGGACAGGTTTGGAAATTGGAACAATCCTTGTACTAAAGGATTTTAGTACTCGGGGCGACACGTTGGAGGGTGTCGGTTTGGATGGACGAAGGCTGAACGTAGGAGATTGAATAGAATCTATGGATTCAAGATTTCTATGGCGCTCCGTTAGAAAGGAATCCAGATCTTGCTACGTTTCTACAACAATAATAAATGCCCGAATATCAAATTTGGTGATTGATGATATGTTGAAAACTGACAAAGTTATAATTTCTTTCAAAAATTTGTTCGATCGTTCCTGTGGCAGCTTTATGATATAGTCGTCCGATCCGGCCCGTTACGACTTATGTAGGAGTGACAAAGTTTCATTCAGATAGCTTCAAAACTGAGGGACTAGTTTGCGTATAGTCGGACAGACGGACAGACGGGCATGGCTAGATCGACTCGGCTGTTGATCCTGATCAAGAATAATTATACTTTATAGGGTCGGAAATGTCTCCTTCACTGCGTTGCAAACTTCTGACTGAAATTATAATACCCTGCAAGGGTATAAAAATATTAAATAAAAAACTTTGAGTTATTAGTCATTATAGTTCACAGCTCCTATGTAAACAAAAACATCAAAACAATTACAAAAGTCAACAGAAAACCACCGACTTAATATATGTACATATGCATATTTATTGATTTCCCACTGCTCTATTCTGAGCTGATCTATACCCATATATATATACCTATGTATATAAATAGTTTCAATACACATTTAGAAGTATAATCGTCGGTAAGTCAATGACCCGTTCTAAGGCAATTTTTCCGCCTCTCATTATTTCCGAAAACAGTACCGCGACAATTACAGCGCGGTCAACAAAATTCCAACAAACGGATTAGGAAATTCAATTCGCATAAGTGTGACCGCATATGTTTTCTGCTGAGCTAAATTATTGAGTTACTCGAACACTTCCGCATATAACCAATAAAAGTGTGTGAAGATGTCACAAAAATTTAATGTAAATATCTGTAAATATTATAATATGGAAATAGTTAGATATAAGTTAGGCTAGATTAGATTAAGGCAAGATGCACACCGCACCGCCAGCAACATCGCTGGACAGCACCGGCCACCCCGCCAGCAACATCGCTGGGAAACACCGGCCACCCCGCCAGCAACATCGCTGGGCATCACCGGCCACCGCCAGCAACATCGCTTGGCGATGCCAGCCATCCACGGCAACATCGCCGAGCAACATTGGCCACCGTCAGGCAGATAGAAAAATACGAAACGACAGCGCCACCGCCCAAGGATCGGAACATTGGATGGCACAACCAGCCGCCAATCACATCCCGGCAGAGAAGCCGAGAAAAGGACGATCGGGGCAGAGGCCCTACGGCGCAGGCGCCGGCAACGCTGGAATGCGAAACATAATTCGCAACGGCCACCTGCGAGCCCAAGAGCGAGCGAGGAGGGAGATCGGTATGCAAAGAATGCATGGAGGATCAGGATCAGGACAACACGAGCACCGAGGGACAACGAGGGACACGGACAACGAGCAGGACATCGACGACACGGACATCCAAGCCCCCAAAAAAAATAGCAGCGGGGGAGCGCGGCGAGGCCGCATACATAGAAATACATTCCCAACTAAGTGTCTGTGTGTGGGTGTGCAAGGCTAGGCAGGGAGACAGAAAAAAAATGAAACGTACAATAGGAATAAATACAAATGAGAAAACCCTAAAATTCATAATCCATAATCTCTGTCTTCTCCGCCCAAGCGGATCCCGCGACCCACTGCTCCCCTCCTCTCCACTTCGTCCGCCGTTGGGGTCCCCAAGCGCCAAACTGGACAGGACGGGAACAGGAGCACCACGCTGCTGAGATTAATTCCGGGCGTCGATGCGGGGACGGCTGTTGGGTTTCCCAAGCCGCCAGTCAAATCTCAGGGGCCCGCCGCAGGGATTAGCCCAGGCGTGGCCACGGGCTATCGCGAGCCACGGGGAACAGCTAGGGGGAAGCAGCCGCTGTTGGGTTTTCCCCAGGCGGAGCTGCAGGGCCGCGGTCGTTGGGTCATTCCAGGCCGTGGGTTAGGTCTGGGCTGTGGGCACGGGGCAGGCTGCTGGGCAACCCAGAGCCAAAGTCTTTAGAGGGGGATCCGGCCGCTGGGCAACTCCCGGGCCGGTAGCGACCTTCCCGCCCCGCG
>VNJQ01004164.1:0-12454 GCA_008042515.1 Drosophila truncata
AATGAAACTTTGCAGGTAGTCTTCTATATACTCTCACTCCTACATAAGTCGGAACGGGCCGGATCGGACGGCTATATCATATAGCTGCCATAGGAACGATCGGTAAAATTTTGGAAAAAAAATTTTAACTTTGTCAGTTTTAAACATATAATCACCAAATTTGATATTTGGCCATTTATTATTGTTTCAGAATTTCGGTTTAAATTTCATGAAAATCGGACGACTATATCTTATAGCTGCCATAGGAAAAATCGGGAACAGTAGGAACAATCGGCAAAATTTTTGAACAAAAAAAAGCTATAACTTCGCTGTTTCTCAACATATTTTCATCAAACTTTAGATTTGGCCACTTAATATTATTCCAGAGTTATGATTTAAATTTCATGAAAATCGGACGACTATATTCTAATGCTGCCATAGGAACATCACCGAAATAATAGAAAAAATCATAACTCGGTTGTTTCTCAACATATTTTAGATTAGATTTGGCCACTTAATATTATTCCAGAGTTATGATTTAAATTTCATGAAAATCGGACGACTATATTCTAATGCTGCCATAGGAACATCACCGAAATAATAGAAAAAATCATAACTCGGTTGTTTCTCAACATATTTTCATCAAATTTGAGATTCGGCCATTTAAAGTTATCTTAGAATTTCGTTTTTAATAACATAGCTCAATTGTAATCTGCAAGGGTATATAAACTTCGGTAAGCCGAAGTTAGCTTCCTTTCTTGTTTTTTAAACAGCTTGTATATCCAAGACATGATCATTTTTGACAATTTGCCTTTTAACTCCAAAAACTTGCTGGTTGCAACGTTTGCAGATGTTATTGCTGCTTTGGCCAGGTACAAGTATATCTACACTACTATTATGTTAACCGTCTCATACCCGAATTAAATTGGGCGTGGCTAAAATTTCTTTGAGTAGACATATAAGCTAGAGTTGACCTGACAAAAATTTAAATGCCCTTGGTGTTTAGGTTCAAGAGCTACAGGATATTGCGTATGCGCAACATTCAGCAATGGTGTTAAATATTTAAAGTCAAGTGTTTTTTTTTTTTTTAAATATAGTTATACCAGTTATTGATGAAGGGTTTTAATCCCAATCTGGAGTACTCGAAAAATGTCGTTTATTTTTTTTTTTTTCGCCAAGGTCCCTTCCGCCCAACCGACCGAGGGGCGCAGCTGTGTGACGTACGGCACGAACGCGTTCTAGATAGACGCGAGAGAAAGAAAATAAAAATTAAGATACAAATCTGGCTAATTCTACAAGCAATAAAGTCTTTAGTCTTTGAAGGCTTTCAATGCCTTCTATACTGTTAAAAAGACGATTGTAATCAGTACATAAAACCCTTAAGGCTTCATGTGCTTCAAACTCTCGCCTACAGTGGTAACTACTAAAGGAAAAGAAGTTCAAGATGTTAGACGGGGAACATGGAAATTGAGCAGACCTAGTAGGTAGGAGCTCTCCACAACACCATGTATCAGTTTATTTAAAAAGACGACGCCAAGCATCGTCCTACGACTAGCTAGAGAAGGTAAATTAATTAAAAGAAGTCTAGTAGAATAAAACGGCAATCTTAGGTCAGCATTCCAGGATAGGCCTCGGAGGGCAAAACGTTAAAAGTTCTTTTGGACAGATTCAATGCGGTTATTATGGACTCCGAATTGAGGACCCCAGATCATCTACCAGAGTTATTCTTTCCAAAGAGCAGTCATTAAGCGTATAAGTGGCAAACAGGGGTGTGATGCGTGAAAAGTCATCAGTTTGCATTTAGAGCTGTTGAGATGTAAAGCATTAGCATGACACCATGCTTGGAAGTTGTCAAGATCCGATTGTAAGTCTGATTGGCATAAACTATCCCTGTACTGCAAGCAAAGTTTAATATCATCAGCATACATGAGTACTCTGGACTTAGTTAGACCCTATGGCAAGTCATTGATAAACAATGCGAAAAGCAGTGGTCCAAGGTGGCTACCCTGTGGGACGCCAGATGTGACCCTGAGGCTGTTGGATAGAACGTTTTTAAAAAGAACCTTTTGAGTCCTATCACTTAGATAGCTCGAAATCCACTTAAGAAGATCACTAGGAATCAAGTTTCCTAACCAGAAGAGAATGATTGACCGAGTCAAAAGCTTTACTGAAGTCCGTGTAAATAACATCGGTTTGAAAGTTACGTTGGAAGCCCCTAATAAGAAATGAGCTAAGTTCCAAAAGAGCCCGGTATTCCATCGGGACCTGGTGAATAAACTGGCTTAACGCGTTGAAGATCTAAAATAAGAACGCTTTCATTTAAAATAGGACTGAAAATTAAGTTCGAACTGGGCATAGGTGAAGAAACTATCTGATCTGAAGTAGTAGAGAACGAATATGTAGTTTAAAGAAACTCAGCAAAAAGATCAGCTATTTCCTGATTAGAATTTTCTAAATGATGCTGATCAAGAATATATATACTTTATAGGGTCGGAGATGTTTCCTTTACTGCGTTGCAAACTTCTGACTGAAACTATAATAATCTGCGAGGGTATAAAAAGAGAGATGTGCTTAGACGAAGCTTCCATTAAAACTTATGATGGAGCAGCAAGATTTTCAAAATCTGTATCTGAGTGGTAATTTTTATGAAATAAAAATATATTTCACTTCTTAAATCTGTAAAGCATGTAAGCAAAATTAAAAATAATATTGTCGTATTATAATGATTACTACATTTTTTAATACCTGTTTAACTAATACAGTTAATAAAAAATTAAAAAATATAAAAAAGGATTAATAAAAGAAATTAACAAAAAAATAACCTTCGTCACACCGCCGACCAACGCTTTAACCAGCACGACCATAGGTCCACTTTAACTTCGGTGCATAAAAATCTTTATAGTCTCTAAGTTTTCGATCCATCAAAATCAAATATAAGATCAAAAATCCAAAGTGTGTTCAAAGGCTCTCGCACACATTACTCTTTCAGGGCTGACAACTGCGCCCTTTCCGTTTGCCGCTTCCAGAAAAAAAACCAAACCCTTCTCTGTTAATACTCTCGATAATTACATCGTTTCTTCAACCCTAATCTGTGATCGGTTAAAGTTACAATTCCTGTGTTACCAAGTTTCTTTTCGTACATTTAACGTACGTTTAACTTTTCGTACATTTAGCGCTGTGAAAAAACACGTTGGAAAAAACGTTCGTTGGAAATAGAGGTGGGCACGGGCCGGGCTTTTTTTTCGTGGCCCGCGGGCTTACACAGGCCCGGAGCGGGCCCGGGCCTTAAAATTAAGATTCGTGCGGGCTTCGTGCGGGCCCGGGCCTTTGCAAAACGGCCCGGCCCGTAAAAACCCGAAATAGGCCTTAAAACAATTTTGATTTGACCGCGCTATTTTTTTTTATTCTCGAATTACAACCGCCATTTATCGTATTTTAATTGCTTATCGATGTTACTATCGACCTTGACCTTAAGCGCATTAGAAGTCAGATTTCTTCCGGCAATCGCTCATTTGGTTGGACTTTTCTTGAACCCTCCTCATAGAGAGATGAATTTCCTCTCAAAGGAAAAAAAGGAAAATGTGATAGCTACAGTAAAAGCAATGGTCTCCGAATTTGTAGGAGATTGTGAAAAAAGCTTTGATGACGTAACTAATAACACAAGCCCAAGTAATTCCGAAAATGGAATGTTTGCTGAATTCTTAGAAGAAAAGTTGAGAAAAACGATATAGCCGTAGAGCTGGAAAAATATTTGGCCTATCCAGTAGCTCCTGGTACAAATATTTTAGAATTTTGGAGAAATGCAAGGGAATTAAAATACCTTCCCAAATTAGCTAGAACCATTCTGGCGATTCCACCCAGTTCATCTACGAGCGAAAGGCTTTTCTCTACATCGGGCCATGTATTAAATGAAAAACGCACTAGGCTGAAAAGCAAAAATTTAGAACAAATTTTATTTTTCAATAAAAACATGAATTAGGTTTAATAAACATGAACTTATATATATGTATACATAAATAACATGTCTTTTAAATTTCGTAATATGTGTAAATAAGTTTCGTGCCGGGCCGGGCCGGGCCCGGGCCTTGATGAAAAAGTTTCGTGTTCGGCCGGGCCGGGCCTCTCAAAAAAGATTTTGTTTTCGTGCGGGCCCGGGCCCCAAAATACAGGCCCGCCCCAACCTCTAGTTGGAAAGACTTGATTTTACGAAGATCTCGAGCGACCATCGGTTTGAATATTTCGAAGTTTTAATTAAAGTAAAGGCGAAACCAGGCTTAGCTGCTCATCGCAAGTCGCATTTGCCGGCTTCAACCGCTACAAATTCAACATCTATTGAATTCACTAACAATGCGGATCTTTTCAATCTAGCAGGCTTCGGTTGTCAAATCTGGAATGGCTCGTTTTCATAGATACTACTCTGAGTAGCCAGATTTTCTTGCGACTTTTACTTCGATCATCGGTAATGATGATGAGCTAAGCGACATTGAAAAACTACAATATTTGTGGTGGAGTTTGGGCGGCATGGCTCTGGATACGCTGGCTCGAACCCTCGAATGTCATTTATTAAAGGCTATGAATTTGCTGATTAATCGAAAAATTTTGGATGAACTTTTGATTCACATCTTCACTCGGAAACTGGATCAGAGGACGCAGGAGGAATGGGAAGAGGATTTTTCACTCACTGAGCTGTTTACCTGGGATGCTATGGAGTCGTTTTTGGAGAAGAGGTGTAGGATGATAAAAAACTTGGATAAAGCCTTGCTAGCTCAAACACCAGGCCAGCAGGTGGGCAAAAATTTGTACAAATGTAACCAAAATACACTTATTGCTACTAAATCACCTGATATGTTTATTTTGCGATTCAAGGGATCAAGGGAGGCGGGGCAGACCCCCAAAAGTTACCTAAATATTGGTCAGGACACCAAAGGTACACATGTATTATAATTTTGTGCGAGTGCGATTTTCTGTAACAGTCAGAAGGAGGCGTGGCAGACCCCCAAAAGTAACCTAAATATTGGTCAGTACCCAAACTTGGGACTTAGACTTCTTATATCTATAGTTTGTTTTAAATTTTTGCAACTTCTCCTTTTGGAGGAGCTATTTGAAAAAACCGTATATATCCTGTATTAACCCGGTAATTGTACCAATAATACGAGTAATTGATTTCGTTTTTCCGTATATTTTCTCACTTTGTTCTGTACGCTCTGGCTCGCCGAATAAGACTGACTAGACTGACATGACATTACAATGACATATCATAACAGAATATTAATAAGAGTCACAACAGAATGTTAATGGGAGTCATCTTGATTCGCTGTCTCGTATCCAGAGGTCATCGGAGGTACAGACTCCCACAAAAAGCAAGGAAGGATATATTTAGATTTACGTTTAGTGTTAACAAAGTTATAAAATTGTTTTGGGTCCTTCGTGAACTAGACCTGACAACGAGTCAAATAATTTGTATAACACTAAGCGTTAAGCACGGTAAAGTTAGACCGAGCACTGAGATAAGAGGAAAATGAAGTTTTAGAACCGGTGCACTTTGGTTGATGGTATATGGGAAGGGCGGCCAAAAATACTTCCAGTTGGAATACAAGGCTGCAAATAGGTATACTGCTATATAGACCCCACAGCATAAAGAAAATTATAAAATGAAGGCTAAAACCATACGTTAAAGTCCGCAAATACAAGAATTTACATGGTTTTTACATGATTTTTACATAAACTCCATTGCATACTTTTGGGAATGTAATTTGCCTACTTTTTTTATATATATTTATTGTCGCCGGATCGTTCAAGCCATTAGAACTTAACCGGACGTTTTTATGGAGGGGACCTAGATTATAATTTTATACTAATAAAATATCTTATTTAAATTTATAAACAAAATATTTAGTAGCAATTATTAACAAAAAAAAATAAACATTACAAGAAAAATTATAAGATGTAAATAAAAATAAAACCAAATAATTAAAACCAAAATGAGGAACACCAAATAAAATATAACAAAAAGAACACCAAATAATATAAAACAAGAAGAACACCAAATAAAAAAAGCAAGAACACCAAATAATATAAAAAAATAAAATAAAAATAAATCAAAACAAAAAATTCAAAAATTTGTCCTAACACGTTTCGAAAGAATCGTTTTACATTTGTTACATAAAGTTCGCTGCCCGCTTATGAAAGGATCAGATGTTAATAACAACCGATTTATAAGGTCTTTATTAGTGGCTAAACGTGAAGTTTTACGTGTATGATTAAGTCGATAAGTTTTAACGTCCTTGTTCCTTGACTCCGCAGCTTATTCTGAGAGCTCTCCAATTGAAATTAATGCATATTGAATAACATCTGGGGCATGAATTAATATTTTATGAACTGAAGAAGGTAAATAGTACCAGGAATACTGTAAGTCCTTTTGCTGTATCTAGCGCTAATTTTCTAAATTGTTGTATGATAATTTTATACCCAGAGGACAAGGCTTGCAGTAATGTGGCACAATTTGCAATTAACATCTGATCCGCGACAGTTTGCACTGATCTGCATTGCCTAAATATTAAAAAATAAAAAAATTGTCACTTTAAGACTCTTATTTTTTATTTTTGGCCAAGGAAATCAACCAGTGTGCGGTGTGCTTATATTTATTATAGAGCCTAGATTTTACATTTTTTAAGTGTATTAGCTCTTTGCTAAACCAAGGTAATTTTTTTGTGCTCAACGGATTGGTTACCCGAACACATAAATAGAAAAATGAGTTCATGGCACTGTAAAAAATTTCCACGGCGGTTACCATGTCAGAGCACACGTAAAGATCGGACCAATTAAATTCAGATACTAGAGTGTTTATCCTATGAGAGTCAGCCTTTCGGATACAGCGGACTGTGTTTAATCTTATACCAGATGTAGTTTCTAACACTGTCCCAGTATCGATAGTCACTTCGAAAGTTGGATAGTAAGGAGTTGGATGGTTTTAAGGCTGCGTCATTGGACGAACTCTGATAAGGTTTACGCCTGCAGGATCGGATACAAAGCAAAGATCAAGTAAGCGGTTTAAAGAATTAAATACGGGGTTAATACGTGGGATAAATCAAGCAAGCCATTAATGAAGTCATGCTGTGCCGTAGTCTGAAGGACATTAGACACGCCATCACTAGACCAATGAGCTCCCGGTATATTGAAGTCACCCAGAGCCCCTTATTGGTCCCTATCTGTAACGGCCATGGTTTTGAATTTTAAAACGAATTCCTGAGGCCCCAAACCAGCTTAGTGCTTAGCATAGCTTAATAGCTATTATTAACGCTCGCAGCCCTGATATTATTAGATGCAGCTTTATCTTAAGCTTGCTCTCTTTATTCAGCTGCATTGATAAGCATCGCTCACGTGTTCTAGCTCAAACTTATCCAGATAAAGCTTTGTATGCTGGAAAGCTGAGTTATAAAAGAGGACCACGCGGCTTCATTCGATCTTTTCCGATCGACCAAAAAAAACTCCGCAGACATCAGTTTTGTGTTCCCGCGAAGTGAAAATAAAATTAAAGTTAAATCAGTCTTCGCCGAATAATTTTGTTAAATTAATTTATTTCGCGCCAAAGCGCATAAATAAAAAGTAAATAACGTGTCGGAAAAGTGACTTTTGTTTCGGGAGAAAAAGTTACTCTCGGCATCAACTTCGAGTTGGCCGGAGAAAACTCCCTGGGAAAACTCCCAAATTTACTTTGGAACCTTTTTAAGGGGTAGGTTAAATTAAAACAAACAGACCCCAAATTTGCGTTTTATTAACGCCCAATTTTTCTCAGTGTTGTTTTTGGAAGCTGAAAATTTAACCCCCCCATCGAAAGGGAGAAAATCAGAAGCATACATTGAACAAAATCGCGGAAATCAGGCCATTTGGATCCCGGCAGATTACATTTCATCGAAATCCGCACCTGGCCAGAGCCCCGAGATCCGCATCTGCCCCCCCCAGCAGCACCCCTCGCAAAGCACATGGCAGCGGTAGCGCTTGGTCCAGCGACAGCGGCAGAGCAGCAGCAGAGGCAGAGCAGCGGAAAGATAAGGCCAGGCGGCGACAGCGATCGCATCACGAGAGTTAGGCAAAGGGTTTTGTTGAACAATTTTAGTTGTTGTTTTAGATAAGATTTTCTTCTTTTCCTTTAATTCTCTTTTGTTCTTAACATTCGACTATAGCTAGTGGCTGAGAGTGTTGCGACTGAAAAATGACATAAACTCACAGCTATACTGCAAGAAAAATTTCAGAGTAAATTAATTTAAATTTGTTTATTTAGTTTTTTTGTAAAATTAATTTTCTTTTATTATTTAATGAGAAGTTAAATTCATTTTTAAAGTTCCATTGCCCTAAAAGCCTATAGTTTCGTACATCAAACCACGCTGGAAGGTCTTTCAACGATGGAGAAAGTAATCATGTCAGTAATACACTGCTACAAAAATATATATTTAGCTTTAAGTTGAAATTATCTTCTCAAAAATATTTCGCGACTTGATTTAAATATGAAAGCCAATAACTAAAATTAAATAAATCGATTGATTTTGCTACACTGGGAAAAAAAACATCATGAAAATTTGAAATTTAAATTAATTTAAAATTTCTTAAATTTAATTTCATAAAATTTTAGAATAGTGCCGATACTGAAAAAAATATGCAATAACATTCGATTCAATTCAATTAAAATTAAAGTTTGATTAATAAAGTTTAATAGGCTTTCTACACTGGAAAAAAATTAAACATGCAATTAATAGTTAATAATTTAAAAACCAAATAAAAACTTTTTCTATCTACCTATCAATATAATTTAAAAATCAAAACATGTAGTTCTTAAAATTTTCTCGCAATTACCTCGCACACCTCTCACATACCGCCCTACAAATTCATTAATAGAACTGAGTCTACACTGAACAAAATTTAGAGTAAAAATGAAATAAAACATGATTTCATAAATTAAATAAAATTTTAATATTAAAGTTATTTAGATAAATACCTATTCTAAACACAACCCAACCCAGAAGAAAATATGAATTAAAACACTTTCTGTATTAAAAACATTAAAAATTATTATAATTTCAATAAATTTAGGGATTATTTTGTTTAAGTTGGAAGAAGAAGAAGAAGAAAATATGAATTAAAACACTTTCTGTATTAAAAACATTAAAAATTATTATAATTTCAATAAATTTAGGGATTATTTTGTTTAAGTTGGACAGACCTAAGGGAAAGTTTTGGATATGATTCTTTTGAGTTCAATTAAGGTTTACCAACACCATGAAGCATATTTTTAAGAATTTTGTATTAAAATATGGAGAAACGAAGTTATGATGTGTTAAGTTTTATGGTTTTTTGGATTGACATGGCAACTTAAAAACTCGTCGGAGGAATCTTTAGGGTATCTTCATTAATTTTGTTTCGCTTTGAAGATCATGGTTGGGAGGGTACAGACAGCGAGAGTCGAAGAACACCTTAGACCTTGCTAACTGTTTCTAGCTAGCAGTCCTATTATTTTGTTTTGTTCACTATGTTTGCTGATAATTATGGTTTGACCTTGTTAGTATCAGGAGTTGTACTCCTATTTATAGTTTCAGTAGGAATCCGAAAAATTTATAGGTTATGTGAATGTGGTACGGAAATGGCAAAAAAACCCACCCCAAACGCCCAAGAGCTAAAGGCACCAGCGGATTCCGCCCGTCATCCTTCCGGACCCGAAGAGAGTGAGAGAAACAGAGAAGCCCCGAATACCCTTTATATCTTCTTTTTCAAACACACCTCGAACGCACGTTACATATCAGAGAGCCTTCTGGAAACTGCCCGAATTGCCGAAAGGTGTTTCCAATAGGTTGGCTCTTCTGAGGATGGAGGAATGTAAGAGCAGGTTACATAAATAATGGTTCCTGTGAAAGATAGTTTAACGCAAATGAATTCAATGTCCAACAAATCATCAGATACAACCTGTTTAGATATACGGCAAGAGTCAACGGCAATCCAATCCACAACGGTCACCACGCTGAGACAGACCAGGTCAACCAGGTTGCGGTAAACACAAATACCTGGGATGCGAAAGAAAATTATCAGAATACAGTTTAGAGAGCTTACTGCGTAAGCCCCTAGTATTCTGATAGGAAAGATGTAAGGAAGTGGTTAGTTTTTTGGGACAGAAGGTACGGCAGTGGGCACTGCGGCTTGTGACGGCCTGGGTTGTTGTACTCCCATAGGCCCGTTTCTCTTATTTCGAGCCTCGTACTCCTTGACTACAACGTGCTCGGGCCAGAAGTCACCCGAACAAATAGTGTCAAAGAGCTGGACTGAGACATTTATCTTAAATTTTCCACATTAATATTTTCGGCTTGAGTTTTGCCTTGTATATAGGCTAGTACATCTTTCGATGCGAGATCAGGGGCAAGCCTCGAAACAAATATTGTTTTCGATGATGGAACTGCAGTAAGCGTCTTAGGTAACGTAATGTTAATGGCTGAGCGGCTGCCGCTACCCCCGCGTCCAATTCGGATACAGAATCTTTTTTCGTTCCTGATCTCAGAATCATTGGATTTTGTGCTGGGACCAGAAGCTGTGGCGCGGGAATATGGCAGGAACTAGGTTTCTGTGGCTCACACAGTTACAGTCGACCAGCAGCAATCTTTTTGCGTTCCGGCGACTCATTTAATAGCCTCATACTATTAAATTGATCGTCTAACGCTTTGCGAAATGTGACCATAATCTCGTTAAATCCACTTCTAGTCTGACGCATGAAGGATGATATTTCCTTCTCAACCGGTCGACAAGTCTCACAACAATAACGCAGGCCCTTTTTGCTGGACACTGCCTCGGCTATGCGGCCTGTCACCTCAATGCATTTTGCGTGCACTACCGCATCGCAAAGCCAGCAATGGAGACTCGGCTGGTCGGCCAAAATATTTTTTGGCAGTTTTTAATTACACAGACAATTTTTGAGAATATTTTCACAAGCCCGTAAACCACTGTGAACATAATCAGTTCCGAAAAAAAAACAGGAAGAGAGAGAGAGAGAGAGAGAGAGAGAGAGCAAGAGGTTTAGTGTGAGAGCGCAAGAAATCGCAAGGGCGAGAGAGCTGTGAACCGCTTAGCTTAGCTATAAGCTATCGACACTCAAGGGGGAAGAAAAACGAGATAAGAAAAAAAAACGATAAGTCGTCTTAGCACATCTAAAATTGTTTATAAAAACACTAAATTACACAGAAAAGTGCATGCACGCGCGGTAGAAAAACGGTAAATATAATTACTGATGATAGTTGATGAATTTAGAGACCTGCAGTCTGCAAACCTCGGTCTGTATATTGCTAGTTCGAAACCCAAAAATTTTGAGGAAGTCGCGTTCAAAGTATTAAAAAGGGCCTAATTTGACACTTTTCAATCGCTAATAAAACAGAAACCATGCGTAAACAGTATCAATATTGAAGATCAACATATCTCTCCATCCAGGGCGTCTTAAATTCAGGAAAATTATATTATAAATATATGTTCGGTCGGTCTATTGGATACTTTTCAGAAACCTCCTTCTGTTTCTTACTAACCTCTGCGCCAGTCGGTTTGAATGAAGTCAGCTTGCTCATATAAATCTTTCGCAGAAATATAACTGCATGTATTGAGTATAAAAAAAATGTATTCCGAAAAAAATTAATTTAAAATGTGTTAAAAAGCACTGAAATAATTACTTTATCCTTAAACCAATTTTAATAACTAAATAAAGAAAAGTAAGTAAGTAAGTAAGCATAAAAACTTACATTTATATTATAATGCCATTTTATAAATCAATTTTACAGCATTTTTGGCCGTCAAGCCAATTTGATTCGAATTTGGTTCAGAGCTGTCGTCACTGTTATACCCTTGCAGGGTATTATAATTTCAGTCAGAAGTTTGCAACGCAGTGAAGGAGTCATCCCCGACCCTATAAAGTATATATATTCTTGATCAGGATCAACAGCCGAGTCGATCTAGCCATGTCCGTCTGTCCGTCTGTCCGATTATACGCAAACTAGTCCCTCAGTTTTGAAGCTATCTGAATGAAACTTTGCAGTTAGTCTTCTATATACTCTCACTCGTACGTATGTCGGAACGGGACGGATCGGACGACTATATCATTTAGCTGCCATAGGAACGATCGGTACATTTTTCGAAAAAAAATTATAACTTTGTCAGTTTTCTATATATTTTCACCAATTTTGACATTTGCCCATTAATCATTATTCCTAAATTTCGATTTAAATTTCATGAAAATCGGACCACTATATCCTATAGCTGCCATAGGAACAATCAGGAAAATAATAGAGAAAATCATAACTTCGATGTTTCTTAACATATTTTCATCAAACTTGAGATTTAGTCACTTAATATTATTCCAAAATTTCGTTTTAAATTTCATGAAAATCGGACGACTATATCCTATAGCTGCCATAGGAACAATCAGGAAAATAATAGAGAAAATCATAACTCAGTT
>VNJQ01004165.1:0-34074 GCA_008042515.1 Drosophila truncata
TACCGTGCTGCATTAGAATGAAATAAATTTTACAGCACGCCTTTTCAATTAAATAAGGCACCACATTCAGCAATAAATTATTTTATGAGGTCTCTGGTCAAAAACTATTACTTGGACAATTTTAGGAATATTTTAAAATGTTTCCAGTTGCTTTTTAGTTACGGTTACCTGTTGTTTATTTTAATTATCCTATAAGCAAATTCAAATCAATGTTGGCGGGAAGCAGGAAGATAACGATAGGTTCCAAGCCGATGTTTTTTGAGACGGCGTAATGATCATACGCGTTTACCAGAACTACATGATCACCGATCCCTGAGGGATCAGTGATCAGTGATCATGTTGTTCTGGTGAACGCAATCACTGTGTTTGCTATAGATAAAAATACTGAAAGTGGGACCGTATTCAGGGTTTTTAAAATATTTTTTCCGCCAAGTGGGGGAAACAGGAAACAGGAGCCAGAAGAGCGGCTTCCTTGAACCTGAAAAAGAAATCCCGATTTCGAACCAGATGTTACGAGGGAGAGATCACCAGCGATCTTTTATTTTTAAGGAAAATATGGTAGACCGGACAGTTTTTTGTCTGTCATTAAAGAAAAATTGCTTTATTTTTAGCAATTAGCCATTTAGTAAGGCTGTATTTATAAAAGTTTTTTTGCTTATATATTTGATATCTTAAATTTCTTTGCCTATGGCTCTAGACTTGACTCTATTTCTATGCCAAATATCATTGTATTTATTACATGTTCATGAAGTAATTCTTTTATAAATTGCTTCAAGACTTGCTGTCAAATATTTTAGAGTGTAACATTGTTACCTCTACTAAAGCATTTAAGGGATTTATTAATTTAGTCCCAAATTCATTATCTGAATTATGTAATTGAACAACATTTATTATTTGTTCATTATTATTTTTGTGTTCACATTTACAGTGGATACCGCTGTCGTGAATTATTTTTCCCAATTTAATGGTAATACTTAAGTCGGCAGATTGAGCATACTTGAAGCCGAAAACGACCAGTTGACCAAGGAGAATAATCGCCTCCTGGCGCTGCGCAAGGCTAGCGAAAAGAACGGAGATGTGGACGCAAAGGTGAAGGAGTCTGGCGGTGGCCCAGCGGGAAAGGGATGAGCTGACTGCCCGGCTCAAGCGAATGCAGTTGGAAGGGATGCCAAGCTGCCAGCTCGCACCCCCAAAAGGGTCAACGATCTAACGCCCAAGAGTCATCTCAAGAAATGGGTGGAGGAGCTGGAGGATGAGATCAGCGAAATGCCCGTAAGGCTTAGCTCCAGTGAAACTGATCAGCTCAACCCTTCAACCGGCCAAGAGCAATCTTGAGGAGGAGGTGCAAAAATATAAACAGAAGCTGGCCCTGACTGAGGTCAACGTCCAGCGATTGAAACTTCTCAATGGCACCAGCAGCAAGGTCAACGAGCTAGAGCAGAAGCTCAAGCGCGGCGGTGAGGATTCCAAGATACTAAACTCAAAGCTCAAGGATTTGGAGGAGATGCTCAAAAAGCAGGACGCTCAATTGAAGCAGACCGAGGTAAACAAGTCCAGTTTGGAGACAAAGATCAAACGGGAGAAGGAAAAGCTATCCGGCCTAGAGAAGGACTTGGAAAAGCAAATCAAAAAGAAGGAAAAGCTGCAAAGATAAGGCAACTTAGTGCCAACTTAGTGCAAAGAGGGAAGCCGAGAAGGATAACGACGATCTCAATGGCAAATTAAGCCATGGGGCGAGGCGAGATGCTGAGATCAGGGAGCCTAAGGAACAGTAAGTAGTTTTTATTGGGCCAACAGATATTAATATTACCTCCCCATCTCAGATTATAAAGCACTGAGCTATAGATGAAGTCCTGGTAGCTACCCCTCAACTGCGGAACGAGCAGCAGGTAAAGAACCTCAGCTGAGAACTGAACTGAGTGCAGGTTTACATACTACTCAAGAAAACCTATTTCTCAGAATTATATTCTGCAACAGCGGCAAATTTCCAAAACGACAAAACCGTTTTGCATACAGAATCTATGGGTGGATGGATGTCAGGAGAAGAAGATATCAAAAACATTATTCTATATGTCAACCTCCTCTGATCTGAACGCAAAGTACTTAAATAAAATGTAAGCTTAATATAGCAACCATCCCATAATTTATAATTTACAATCCAATTTCTAGTCCCACTTCCTCGCAGGAAAGGAAGAGGCTAGTCAATGAATTTAACTCAAATATGTTAAGCTTTTTTAATATCAACAAGAGCCGGCTCATTGGGCATTGACCTTACGGGAGCGAATCGAGTAATAATATACGATGCCCGTTGTTATCCTTACCACGATACACAAGCTGTATATAGAATTTTCAGGTAAGGCTTGAGTTATTCCGTGTGCCATATGGAGTCAAAGTTTAACTGAAAACGATTCATTTTAGATATGGACAGACGAAGCCGTGTTTTGTGTACAGAATCGTCATGGATAGGTCTGGAGAAGAAGATATACGACAGGCAGATCAAAAAACAAGGTATGTGCGACCGGATTGTCGACGAGTGCAATCCTGAGGCACATCTTTCGATGAAGAATATCACGAATCTATGTCATGGCTATGACTCTGATTGAAGAAGTCGAAGAGTCAAGCAAACCTGCGACGGATGAGTCGCTTAGCAAGCCGAGCTCTCTAACGGTGGAAACTAGTAAGCTGTCACTGCAGATGAGACCAGCAAGGCTGCAGATGAATCGAATAAATCACCACAATCAGCGGATGAGGCAACAAAGCCACCGGAAGACGTAAAAGTTACTTCAATGGATGTGGATTAGAGAAATGCACAAAATGGCACCAGTATGGAGGTGCCAGTTAAAAAGGAAAAGGACGAGGAGGTCCCGACACACAAGGTTCATGTAGATCACCGAAAGCTGCCCCAAGCCGAGAAGAGACAGGCTCATCGTAGCTATGAGCCGGAGAAAAAGGCTGCCGTCAATGAACGCTTTATCTCTACTCCAGCGAAAATGCACTACAAGATCGTGAACAACGTATACGTCGGCCTCCACTGGAGAAGGACGCAAAACACGCTGGATACTCGCTAATATGTGGCACAGACAGGGCATGACGGCTCAAGAAATGGACCTGCCACTTGGTAAGTCCCATGCACACCTTGAATTGTTAGCTAATTGATATCTAATTTGCAGATGCCTTCAAATTCGGCCAATAAGGGTTATTTCTTAAGCCTGGGAAGCGCGAGATCGTCCTGAAGTCGGCGAAGGGAATATAATTGCAGCTGGACAGCGAAAAGATCATAGACTACGGCAAAAACAGAAGCGGAGAAACTAAATAACAAGGACGATGCCATCGACATAACATCCGACACCGATACCGCCAGCCGTACATTTGTGGGCTAATATTGTTCGAGATTGCACTGCTGCTGTGCCGACCTAATTCTCACGCCCGCGGCGACCTACTCGGATTGTCATAATCCAAATCCACTGCTAGAAACCAGCGGACTCTTGGTCACTTATACATCCTGTTATTTTCATCCTACATCTGCTAGCGATGCAGCTCCTTATGCTCGGTGCGGAGCAGGGTACACAAGTGCACACAGTTGGTCAAAAACTTAGGCTGATATTCTTATTTCGTTACCTTTAACTTAGCTTGCATGAATATAAATTAATAACATGTTTTAAAAAAATGTTTGTAAACTATATTTCATTTTTAATTCAACAAAAAATCTATTTTTTACGCTTAAAATAGAGTTTTTTACTTTCAATTTTTATAAAATATGAGAAAACATTACATTGAAATAACCAGAAACTTATCCTTTAATTTTCTGATATCGGATGCATATAGCGACAGTTAGAATGCATACTGCAAGCGAAACTTTTCTGGAGGAGACTTGGCAGATTGTTAAAAGCACCCATACCTGTACATTATTCTTACGAAACACATTTTTTAAAAATTCCTCAAATGTGTTTTTATTATATGGCTTTTAAATTTTTAAACTATCTTCAGCCGTTTCGCCGCAATGAATTTCTAAAAAGCGGCCTGTTTTGCTAAGAATTAACTACTCCCCCCTCTCACCAACACTCCAACCGGTAATTGGCAATGGGCATAAATTCCCAATCGGTAACTTGGACACCTTATACTCATATACACCATGGGGATGGATTCCCAACCGGTTATTGAGAAATAAGTAAGTGAGCTGCCGCGGCCCTAGCTATGAAGCTATTAGCTATTTTCCCACTAGATCTAGCTTTTTTAGTTTTTAAATTGTGTTGTTTTTAAAGAAAATCTGGCCTAATTTTTTCTTATATTAATTTAAGAAATAATAATAATAATAACTCTCTGTTACAGCCTGTTTTTTAGCATTTATTTCTTATATTTAGCCTGTTTTTACTTATTTTTGGACAAAATCTAGCTTATGCGAGAGGTCATAACCTGGCAACACTGATCTTTATCGATAGACCTATGTCAATGGGACAGTTCGCCCAGCCCTGGTGCGAAAATACGATAGTATCGATACATCGAGCATTTTTATGATCATGGTAACACTAAGAACCAAAAATAAAATTCACCACACGAGCCTAGTGGGGAAAATGATATTTACGGTAATTTCATGGCAAAGAAAACAATAATTTTTTTGAATTTCTCTATAAAAGTTAAAAATGAAAAAAGATTCAACATTTAATTTGTTAAAATTTCTGGTATAAAATGCTAAAAATAAAAACTGACACGATACACATAATTTTTTAAAAGTTTTAATTTTTCTTATTTTTTGTTTTACAAATAAGGTTAAAATGTAATTATTGTAATTTTTGATCGCAATATATATATACAAAATAAATTAAATGCCGCTAGGGATACCTTGTTAGTTTCATTATAACCAATTTTTAAAAAGTAATCTAATATTTATAAGGATAACATGAATCACAGATCCTTTACATTTTTCATATATATACTTTTTTTATACATATAATTTTTTACGATGAATGATTTTATGATTTGCTCTCACTCCTACTTAAGTCGGAACGGGCCAAATCGGACGACTATATCATATAGCTGCCATTGGAATGAAAAAAAAACTTTGTCAGCTTTCAACATATAATCACCAAATTTGATATTTGGCCATTTATTATTATTCCTGAATTTTAAATTTTATGACAATTTGACGACTATATCCTATAGCTGATATTGTAACAATCAGGGAAATAATAGAACAAATCAAACTTTGCTGTTTCTCAACATATTTTCATCAAATTTGAGATTAGGCCATTCATTAGAATTTCGTTTTTAACTACATAGTTCAATTGCAATCTGCAAGGGCGAGCCGAAGTTAGCTTCCTTTCTTGTTAGTTACATAGTTTAATTGCAATCTGCAAGCCGAAGTTAGCTTCCTTTCTTGTTCTCTATGTGTTCTCGCTGAGATCGCCCAAATGATCTCCTCGGCGCAGGTGGCTGAGGCGGCGGCTGTGGCAGCAGCATTTCGACATAGTATTCCTCGGGCAAACGAAGAGGCGGGGGCGTTTTCGTCAAAGCCATTAAAGACAGGAAGGCCGTCAAATTCTGGGTCAAAGCGTTCTTGCATCACCAGGGCCTCGTTGTCCGATATCGGAGCAGGAATTGCCGCTTTAGTTGCGCTATTCGCCAAAGGCTCCTCCACCTTCGTTGATTTGTCGAGCGTTTAGCCAGCCCTTTGACCGCTGATTGAACGGCTCCCGTTGCATGCGCCTCCGTAGCCTATGATGGGCATTGGCGGTGAAGCTCTGCCTGTAGCGCTGATGACCAACCAGCTTTACTTAGGACGTGGCGCCCAAGCCATAGATATTCACAGCCGGCGAGTAAGTCACTATATTCTATATTGGGATCCGCCAACAGTTCCGGCAGAGCGTAGTTCAGAGTGTAGCGCGGCTTGTCCTTCCAATTCAGGAACTTCCCATTGTAGCTGTGGGGTTGATTGGTAAGAATATTTACGCAGAAGATATACATATGCGCATCCCTACCAGGCACTGTCTAAGACCTCCAGCTTCACAGTCTGATTGTCGCGACTCTCAAACATCACGTATTCTGGCTTCAGGTCACCATGCATGCCGTAGACGTGGCGTATGGCTGCTGGAAGATCTCTGCTGCTGGCGGCCTGCTCGTTCAGAAAGTTTCGTTGAATAAGCGCCTCACCACACAGGTACTCCATAATGTTCCATGATAATTGACGATACTCTTGTGACCTTGTCTGTCCAAGGTGCACAAGATAAATGCGTCCACTTCGGAGGCACGATACTTGGACAAGTATATGACCTTGGCCATAAACACCATCTCGGTGGATATGTAAGAGACAAAATGACAGGTACCCAACTCCAGATCATGCGATCGTGAGGGTACGTTCTAAAAAGATATTGTGTTAGGTCTCAGGCGAAACAAGATTCTGATAAGCTCACCTGCAGTCCTGGTTTGCAGTACTCAATTTTACAGTTATTATTCCGAAGCATCTGCTCCAAATGCTCTGGCGCCACATAGTTATAGCCACGGAAGAGCCGAATCCGGCTGGGCGGGGCCTCACACGCGGGATCCTCGGGAAGCTGGTCGGTGAACTCGGTGCTAAAGTTCTGTACATCGTCCTCGGCGTTGATGACGGGCTAGTAGGACGCTTTGACACACAGTCCCTATCAGTTAATGCCTTTGAAGAAGGGATGTTCCTTGATTTCGGTTGCATCGCGATGATTGCCGCCCAGCCGCTTTTTCGGGCTTTTTTGCAACATCTTCTCCTTGGCATCGGGTCTGAACGAGCTGGGGATTGATGGCGGCTCATTCAAGATGCAACGAAAGATCTCCGACTGCTGGCTTTGTCCATCCGAAGACGCAAATGGCGAAGCTCAAAAGTGAGCACACCACGCGTCCAGGTGGTGTCGACTTTATGATTTCTGGCGCCATGTATTCTATTCATTATCCACTATCGGAAGCGGAAGTACTGCAAAAAGCTGCACTGGTGATGCAGGAGTTGGAGAAACAACAAGAAGGCAATGAAGATTCGCTTGCAGTTGGTTTAGTAAACCTACTAAACATCGTCCATCCTGATCGGCTGCGGCCTTTTTATATACACTTCGATGAAATCATAATGCCGGATGTAAGTATTAATTATTTTGTTATTCTATTTCCTTCTTCCATACGCAGTGAAAACACCCTACAAAGTATATAAGTCAACATATGTATGTATGTATATAAAGCCATGTTCTGTCTGTCCGTTTCTATGCAGTTTTAAAGCTACATACATATGTATGTATGTATTTGGATGAAACTTTGCATTCTGCAACCAACATCAAGTTTTGTTCTAATGTCAGGCTATGCAAGAAATGCCCAGCACCATCGATAGTGTCAAAAAACTATCGATTGTTGCTCAGAAAGGCAAAAATTCGATACATCGATAGTGCCATCGATAAAATCCCAGCTCTAGCCAGTCATCATAAATACGAACAGATTGGAAAACTTACAATAATTGCGTATTAGCTGTAATATTACGATATCTTAGTTCGAGAGAGATTGCAAGCGCTGCCCACTACTACAACATGTCCTACGCATACTTGTTCAAATACATAATCATCGGAGACACAGGTGAGTTTTGGCTGGGCTACTAGGACTGGAACCTTTCCAAATCGAATTGCAAAAAGCTTGCCATTGTCCCACAAATGAGCCGTAATTAGACAACAAAACAAAGGCCATCGAGCGCGCAGTACCCGCAGTTCGGAGCCAGTTTGACAAAGTCAATTGAATGCTGGAGTCTTGGGACGCACAAACAGACACCCGTGGGTCGGAGCAGCCGAATGAAAAATCAATAATACCATAACAACGCATACAGGCGAGCGTTGACGGGGTCCGCAGAGGGGGATGGGTATGGGCCCACACAGTAAAACCCTGCTGCTGAGTCAGCCAACCACCCCCCAGTGATAGAGTGGAGATTTTAACAGAGTCAACACCCCCGCCCCAAGCATTTGTAGGCTTATCAGCATGCAGCTTTTTGGGTAGCTAACAGCTGGTGGCTGCTGCTCATCCTGCTGTGCCGCGGGCTACGGATGCGTGACAGCCGTTGCAGTGGCCTAGTGGAAACCCGGCTGCTGCAGTCCGGAGAAACTTTCGCTCGTTTGGCAATTAGCTAATTAATCGTTCGTTGTTGTTTCTTCAGGCGTGGGAAAGTCATGTCTGCTGTTGCAGTTCACGGACAAGCGCTTCCAGCCTGTGCATGATCTGACCATCGGCGTGGAGTTTGGAGCACGCATGATCACCATCGACGGCAAACAGATCAAGCTTCAGATCTGGGACACGGCTGGCCAGGAGGCCTTCAGGTGCGCAGCGTATACCCAAAAAAATCATCTCAGTTATGTAATCCGCCGGATTTTTGACATTGCAGATCAATCACACGCTCCTACTATCGGGGGGCAGCTGGGGCGCTACTGGTGTACGACATCACGCGGCGGGAGACCTTCAACCACCTGACCACCTGGCTGGAGGATGCGCGACAGCATTCCAACTCCAATATGGTGATTATGCTGATCGGCAACAAGAGCGACCTGGACTCGAGGCGCGAGGTAAAGAAGGAGGAGGGCGAGGCTTTTGCTCGCGAGCATGGACTGGTCTTCATGGAGACGTCGGCGCGCACGGCGGCCAACGTGGAGGAGGCGTTCATCAACACCGCCAAAGAGATTTACGAAAAGATTCAGGAAGGAGTCTTCGACATTAACAATGAGGTGAGTTGATATAATACACGGCGGATATCACAGCTGACCTGACTATATCTGCAGGCAAACGGCATTAAGATCGGCCAGCAGCACTCGCCCACAAACCCGTCGCTACCAGGAGCCGGAGGAGCCGCCGGGGCAGCCAATAGTGGCTGCTGCTAGGAGTAACCTGCAGATGCCCGACTGCAGTTTTGGGATAGACGTAGCCGCTTCTGTAAAAGCTCCTTTATAGTGACTAACTAATAGAAGGTGACCGACCGATTTCTCGTTTTTTGATTTCGATTTCAACAATAACTAATCACGTAAACATAGCAACTTACCAGTAATCTAGCAAACAAACACTAAGCGTAATGTTAAATCCATAAAGATCCGGCAACTGCAAAACTGTATCAGAAGCTGAAGCGATCGAACCAGAGAAATAAACCCAAGACCTACATTTGTGTACTATATGTGAATGTGTTGTGCGTGATTTCTAAATTTTATAAACTTTATCGAGGCATATATAACTGTTTTATGTATGTATTTTGTGTATATTGAAATTAGTTTGCTAGTTACTTTGTGCAAAGACCGTTGGTTACATGTACACTGGGATCTTGACAAAATGATGTGTAATATATATATAAACAATACTTGAACTATGTGAATTTTCATTGTGATTTGTTTTCAGGGGGCCGCCTCAGCCCTGTAATGCTGCTTACGTTGGGCATCTGCTTCTGCTTCTTTATAATTATACATACATATATACACATTTACAGAATATGCTTAATTTTACGTTTCCCCCTCTCAACGCATTTTTGCCCCCGTCTTTAATATAAAAATATATGGGATTATAAAATTTACACATTCGAAATACATCAGCGGAGGATACATACACATAAATGCTGCGATTCAATGATCAATTTAGTATTTTACAAAGTTTATATATTAAATTAATTTAACGCGAAAGCCAAGACAAAACGAAAGATACAACTGTAAACTCAAATCAAATTATTTATAATATTTGTATTTGCAGCAACACAATGCAGAATAATAAACATACAATATACATACATATATTACAAAGGAAATGATAACTGTTTTAATTCTTAGAAAGAATACTCTTGAGTAATAAAAAAAAGGTGCTTGCCGGCAGCTTTTCCAAAATTATTTCCTGGAAATGTTTTAGTTTTTCATTCCGTAAATTCAGATTCTTATTTCCCTATGTTAAGGCTTAATTATTAATTAATTAATTATTTTAATTCTTGACTTACGGACGTCAATTCATGAAAAATTTTTATCTGGCAGATTGAGATCCAAAAGACAGAAACAATAAATTTAAAATACAATAAATTAATATAATATAATATATTGTAATAATTGTAATATTATGTAATAATTGTATTTCTTTCGTTTATGCTCCAGGAACGTTACGTCTTAAATGGTTATGCTAAAAGTTACATACTTATTTATTAATAATTATATAGTTAGCTTTTAACACTCCGTTCTAGCAAAAGTACAGAACATGATGAAAAGGTAATCGACCTCAATTGTTTCGATTTCGAAGTCGAAAATACAGCGGAACTAAATTCGATCAGGCTTAGGCAGTAAACATTTTTTCGAGGGAAATTTTCCGAATTTTAGTGGCGAATATCCAAATTAATAAAAAATTGCGTATATCCGAAAATGTTATCCAATTCCAGTAGCTAAATGTGTGAATAAAAGTCAGTTTGTTTCGTTTTATAAGTTTATATTTCATAATATACGTTTCAGTAGATAATTGTATAGAATTGTGATTCTTTTTTATTTTGCCTATTTGCTAAGGTAAATTGAACCAACAATTACTCTTTATATATAAACTGGCTACGGAACTATAGTGTGTACCATAATAGTATCATTACTTCAAAAGATGCTTACACTTTATAGGCGTTTTTTAATAACAATATGCTAATTATGTTTATTTCTGTGCTCTTGGGTGAGTTGTATTTTTATTTCAATAAGAATTATTTTTGTATTTTGTGTAATAATACTTAAACGTTCAAGAGCTTGTTTGTTTTTTAACATTATATTGTTTTGTATAACGTGTTTTCTCAATAGAACTCTGTGATTGGAAAATTCGGATCCGAGACTATCGGCGGTCGAATATGATTAATTTTTAGTTTAAGAGGAAACAATAACGTTGTGTTTATATTATGGAAAATTGTCGCTTGTTATTGCATACGTTACATAGATTGTTGCTTTCTTGTTTTCTATTTAATCAATATTCGTACGAAATTTAAGGCAATTAAAACTATTTCTCCTATATAATTTATGTTTTTTGTAAAGAAGACAATTTTGTGGGGACCCGTTTGCACCTGGCAGTGATGCACTGCATTGATATTGATTGAAATTGAACAGTTTGTCTGCGGTGTGAGCACAAGATGTGATTAATAGTAATTGCCCTAGTATATATTAGGTGTGTATATTAGCCGCGATTAGTTATCAAGTCAAGTTTATAGGCTTACACGCTAGATCTTAGGATATAGGCTTAGTTTCAGTTACAATGCTGCTCTGATTTTATGGCTGCAACACCATTTGACATAAGAAACTCGGTAACATTTAATGCTAGTCTAGATTTTTAGTACCTCAAGTTGTGTTTGGTTATTTTCTCACTTTCGGCTTGCAACCAAATAATGTACGTACAAGTAACCTAGTGTAAAAGTTGAGCTTTTTTAGTCTCTGAGACATCACTATCACTCTCCTTAGGCGCTTTCTTCTCACAGAACTCGATCAGATACGAACAGACGCCGGAGAGTGCGATAAATATGCCGGCGAAATAGAAGGAGTCGTCCCATCTGCAAAGGTGCATGTAAAGGTTAGAAATAAAGAATTTTAGCGCGTGAAATAACAACCCACCTGCCGGTATGCTCGTAGATAACGCCTGCTATTGGGGGGCCAGCGATCATTCCTACACCTTGCACCAGCAGGACCAGACCATAGGCACAAGTGAAATCATCCAAATCAACAATACTGACCAGAATGCTGGGCGTGAACGAAAATGAGCTGGCGAACGTAAAGCCGAAGATTACGCACATGACCATCAGGCCATTGTAACTGGTCATCAGCATGGGCATGAAGAACACCGAGGCTCCGCAGACTGAAAGATAATAGTACAAAATTGTATGACATTAGTTATCTTTTTATTATGAGATCTTTGCTAGCACTCACCCAGCATACAGAGGGAGTAGCATATGTTGATGTTCATCCAGGAAAGGTCACCCAGATAGCCCAGTCCAATCATTCCCACCGTTTGTGCAATGCCAACTGCCGATATCAGAACTGCACTCACGCTCACATCGTAATCATATTGCTTCATGTAGTCGGGCAGGTACAGATAGGGGATAATGAACCTGCGGAGCGTGCCAAGGGGTGGATTAGTTAGAGGAGTATTATCTGGACCTGGTTGAGTTTGAAGTGATTTCAACTAGTTTCTTATCGAGGCAATAAAACACTTACAGCTCTAGAGTTATGATCTTGATCGATAATTTTGTACTTGAACTGCGACAAAGTATGCTCATGCTAAATTTGTGTGTCAACATTTCTATTTCGAAAAGAGCTGCCAAAATTCTTTTCGACATATTTAGGTTGGCAAATGTTCAGTTTGTCGTCGACGGCTTGAAAAAATGTATCTATTCGTTCTAGCCATTTTTTGGTTCAGGTTTGTGTTTTCTATGCCTTAAAGTACTCACCAAATGAACAAAAATAATGTTGATAGATTGAAGAGGGCAAATTTCATGTCCAGGAAAAGGGAAAAGTCAAAGATGGATTTCATGGTGTCCACGAAGTTGTCATACCAGGTCTGTTGGAAAGCGGAAAATATAAAAACTTATTAAAAATTAAATCGGAATTCTCTGTGCCTCTAGTTCTTAGGAATGAAAGAGAAAAACAGGTGGAACAAATTATGCTGAATAGTGCACTCTGCTCAAAGCAGCTTTCATGTAGTTTGCCTTCTGAAATCAGCTGTCATTTCAACAAGTAATCACGTCCCTATAAGGTTAACTAAGCATATTCCCGTGAGATGAAACTAAACTTAATTGTCCTATTCCTTTCGTTAAGCCAACCTAGTATCTCACAGTCTTATAGACTCTGCTTTAACCTTATGCAGCTTAAATTATTTTTTTAACCTTTCCACAACAATAATATATAATTTCAAACGTATTGTTATTTATATAAAGTGAAATGTATTTTATTATTTTTTAGGAACGTTTATAACACGTTTGGTCCTTACTAGGGATGTGTAACGATGGTAAAAGTTCAATATAATATATCCACAAAAATGTTGCGCTCAATATCATATTAATAACGTTTAAATACCGCATTGAACTGTAAACAATTGATATTATAAAAAAAACATCGATAAGTTTTTATTAATTTTTTTTTCGTTCCCCTTTCTGACTATATTGGTCCGAGTTCACATCGTCAGATATTGATCCTGTACGACATCTGTATTTTCTGTATCTATATTTTCGACATCCTTAGTACGGACATACGGATATTCCCAAATTGGAAAGATAATTTCGTTTATACATATTCGATTAGCACCAAGCATAAACAAAGAACGATATATGATGGACTTGGCTGAATAAAATAAAGTAAATAGAAAAAATTTGCGACAAGATTGATGAGATTTCAAGGTAATGAACTGATCATGAAGATGACGACTTCGAATGTTTGAGCTTTGTGCTCTGCATAGCTTCACGGAAGTCAGGGCGGCCACCTTATCAGACATGGCCCAACTATGTTTCCATGGCAGGACGGAGAGGGGTAGCTGATAATCAGCACTAACCATTAACCAGCTAGGTCTGTCGCCAAGTGGCTGGGTGATAAGGCGGGGGCAAGGGGCACGAAGCACATCTACTCACATCTTCTTCCTCCTTGGCTATGGTGGTCATCGAGTTGCGGTAGATGTTGGGGCATGAGGAGGCTCGCAGGCGGTAGCGGTGCGTGTTCAACATGGCGCCGCGGTAGTGGATAGAGTTGCGGTGTATGCGCATATCCTTAAGAAAGTTGGAGTTCCTTATCGAGATGTTTCGTCTCAGGTTGGATCGATGCTGGCTGGGCTTCTTGGAGCGTGACAGCCGCCGGATTCCAGTGATGCTGTCCAGCCGGGCTCTTCGCGTGGCCAGTTCGCTGTTGGTCGCCGGCTCCTGCTCCGGAATAGCTATAACCGTGGGACCAGTCCGCCTGCTCGGCTCCAACAGGGCGAAGGTCTCGTCCTTTGAATAATAGCAGTGCATGTCCTCGCTTAGGATATCCACTGAGTTGTGACGCAGGCCATTCACCTTCAGGTTTGAGATGGAAGGCGTCGTGTGCTTGGCCATGAACAGATTTTCGTTCAGCGAATAGCGGGAGCTCGCGTGTTTCTGTGTGAGGTAACCCTCGTCCGAGGAGCGCAGTGACCCATTCGGGGTGCCTGCGCCGATGGAACGCTTTTCCGACGGCGACAGCGTCTCTATGGATGCCAGGTAGGTCTTTTTGGCTGCCTCAGAAGCCTCGTGCGCGATTCCTCCCATAAGGGTGTCATCCGGCGATCCAAGGATGGCGGTTGAGGGAGGATAAGCTCCCGCTCCCGAGGACATGGACAGAAGGTTCTCACGGGAAGGTGCCTCGGCACCCTCTTTGTGGCGCAAGGAGCGCCGGCTAAGGCTCTTTACCTCACAGATGCTGTCCAGCTCCTGTGTGCTCAGAAAGGTTGGCAGAAAGATCTCACTCCTGTAGCGCTTGAGGCCTGTGTCGAGAGGATCGTCAATTTGTTGGTTGGCCTCTGTGTTGTTTTTGGTCACAAGCGAGTCAAGCACGGCCTCCTTGGTGATCCCTGTGTCCAGCAGCTTCTTGATTTCTTCCAGGCAGACGCTTGAGTTCGAGAAGGTGGTGACGCTCTGCGACCGGCTCTCCAGGCGGTTCTCCTCAATCAGCCAGTCGGGATCTCGCATCAGGGCACCGCACACGCAGGCGTTGAGCATCGTACCGCCCAGGATAAGGGTGGCTCCCCGCCAGCCGTACGACTCAATGAGATAGGAAGTCAGGCGGGCGTACACGAAGGTTCCGATACCTGTGCCCGAGGCTCCGATGCCGGTGGCAAAAGTGCGTTTCTTGTCAAACCAGAAGGCGATGGACACTACCGCCGTGACGTATCCAATCCCTAGTCCCAGGCCGGAGATAATCCCAAAGGTCACCATCAGCATCTCGATGGAGTTGCAGAAGGAGGAGAGGGCAAAGCCGAAGGCAGACACAACGCCGCCCAGGATGGTCATCTTGCGACAGCCGTACTTGTCCACCAGGTTCGACCAGATTGGTCCCATTAGCAGGGGTACCGAGAAAAAAAGAGACGAGATCCAGGCGGTCTTTGAGGTGGACTCGCCAAAGTACTCCAGCAGCTGAACGTTGATGAGGCCAAACGAGAAGCTCAGCCCGTCGGCGATTAGGGATACCACCAGGGAGGCGAATACCACCACCCAGCCGTATCCGCCATCCGGCATCTTGGGCGTCTTCTTCTCCGTGGAACTGGAATCGATCGAGTCACCTGACTCGTTCGAGATCAGCCGCTTCCGCCTCTTCACCTGCCCCCCACTGCCGTTCATAAGGCAGGTGAGCGTACCGTCGCCATCCACGGCGATCATGCTGCTCCTCACCACCCGGCTGTGGCCCGCTCCAGTCCCATCCGTGAGCTCCTCCACGGACAGGTTGCAGAAGGTGACCTCCGGAAACAGGTCATGCTTGATGGCCTTGTTCAGGGGCGTGTTTGCGGGGGCCGGTACCGTGGTGTGGGGCAAGGGCTGGCTCTCCTGCTGTCCACTGTTGTCGATGTTGTTATTGTTGTTCACCGCCTCGCGACTATTGTTGTTGGAGCTCGACGTCGTTGGCTTTGCCATGTCGAAGTCTACGTAACGTTACTGTTATTGTATAGAGTTCAGATTACGGCTATAAAAATCGTTTGTAAAATTTGCACTTTCTTGTCCGAGCGGTTGATTATTGGAGTTGAACACAGTTTGCATTAGACTTCAGCATTGTTTTTGTCTTAAGTAGGCGGCAGATGGATGAAGTACCCTGGTCTCCGTTGATCAACGCTGTAGTGCGTGGCTGGGGGAGAAGGAGGAAGCAACTGTTAGCAAGGATTGCGGTTCCCAGTTCCTAGCTGGACCAGTAGTTTGTTTTTGTTTGGTAATTCCCAGAGATTAGTTACAACTAGAATAAGAACTGCTTGAAAACATTTCGGTGAAAAATCCGCGCAGAAACTGATTGCTCATTTTGGCATTTTCACTTATTTAATTTTCGGATCGCCTTCAACTTGACCTCTCAGGAAAACAGCGGAAAATTCTCAGCGGACAACAGAGAGAGAGAGAGAGAGAGAGAGACGGAGAGCCGCTCCCAAGCAAAGTGCGTCACTTGAGCGTCGCGCAGCTGATGTCCCAATAATAATAATGGCCTCGGACTACCACGAATAAATAAATATTTAAAATCCAATTTCTTTGGCGGCTTGTTGTTTTCTGTCTGTCTGATCCTAATTTTAGCCATAACTATATGCTATAAAGGGGTCCAAGATGCATCCCCTTCGATGGGGAAACGCAAAAGAAAACAAACATCGGCAGGCAGGAGACTAACTCGAAACCCTTCTTACCTTTTCGGGATGCTGCTTTCGAGGGGAAACACTCGAACCAAAGTTAAAAGAAAAAAAAACGCGTCTCAACGAATTTCGGACACACTTATGATTCCACTTGCACAAGATTCACTGATTCAGCTTGAGCACTGCCGCCAATTAATTCACCATAATTGCACAGATCTTCAGTTATGTTTAACTCGCTCAGGGTGGTGTGATTTAAGGGTTTATTCAGGGTGGCGGTCTTGTTGAAAATTCTTAGGCGCGGATCGCGGGGTATATAGTGGAGGAACACCTTATTCGACTTGCCGCTGTTGTTGTAAGTACGGGGATTGTTGTTCTGCGATTTATCGAACGATTTAGCAGTGGATTTAGCCGTGGCCGACGCGGATGCTGCAGATGTTGCTTTGTCTGCACGATAGAATGACTTGGACCGAATGTCATTCATTAAGAACGATATGGGGTTTATCACAGGCCAGCGGAGAATATATTGACGGGTTGATGGCAACTGGTCGATGTTGCAGTTGCGGCTGATGTCGCTGCTGATGTTGTTGTAGCAGTTATTGCTGCCGGTAAGCGGATTTAGCCCTAGCAGCCACATGCGGTCCCTTGGTGTAACGGAAATCAAACACTTTCTTTGGCCAATTAAACCCGGCTACCCTGGCGTAGCAATTCGAACAAAATGCGAACAAATAACAAAAAGAAATCAAAGCTTGAGGCTTCGATGATGATGTTCCAAGAGGCTTAGAGCTTCCCCGGGAATCTCTCCTGCTCCGGCTCCTCGCCTTGCTAACTGCAATAAGTGGTTCTCGGTCTTGGCTCCGCTTCAACGCGTGTCAAGTGCGCGCCGCGCAGTTCGGCGGTGGATGGACAAGCGAATACATTTCGAGGACGAGGCGGCCAACGCGGCGTATGATTAATTTGTCTTCAGGCTGTGCAACTCAATCTGTGCTGCCTCCTTGTTGGCGCTGGATAATGATTTATGATCTCTGTCCTCGATTAGGAGACTTCAATGGGGGCTCTGCAAGAAAGAAGGAAAGAAGATGCGGTGAGACGGGAAATCTGATAAATGACTTAAATATGACCAAGGGGCTAATCTTAAATATAGCACTTAATGCAAAGGAAATAAATGAGACACGAATTCCTCACAAAAGCCTTACAAAGGAATTGCTGAATCGCACGCACAGCAAACTCAACTTTATTTCATCTGCTGAATTGACAAACAATACAAAATACACAACAGTGTAAACATACTGCGAGTATGTTTGTAAAGTTGCGGTCAGAATTCTGGCAGTGAATTTAATTAATAATTTGTGGTTATTTCGAGGCCCGATTTTATATATAATTTATAAATTATTAATGGCATTATTAAGTTAAAGTAAATAATACAATTATCTACAAATCATCCTGAATCTCGATATATGTAATAATCTATAAACATATTGATTTATCGCACATATGTATGTAATACCGTAACATGAAAATATAAATTTATTTATGGATATTTTCTGTCAACACTTATTAATGTTATTAATTGGACCGCAGCTGTATGTGGGAATACCTTTGTCAAGGTTTCGAATGATCTAAATATCTAAATATATATACAAAGATAAATGAAAATCACTAGACAATGGAAGTGTGGTTACGCGATATAAGGCATCTAAAGTCAAATCCGAAATCGTGAATTAATTGAAAACTAGCTGAGTAGGTCCTAATTTCAGGAATTAACAAGAATAAAAACTACTTTCGGGTCGCCGAAGCTTAAATACCCTTGCAGGTTGCAATTGAACTATAAAATTAAAAACGAAACTCTAAAATAATATTATATGTATGTATGTGGCCAAATTTGTTTAAAATATGTTAAGAAACAGCGAAGTTATTATTTCTCTATTATTTCCCTGATTGTTTCTAAGGCAGCTATAAGATATAGTCGTCCGATTTTCATAAAATTAAATTTAGAATAATAAAATATGGCCGAATCTCAAATTTGATGAAAAGATGTTGAAAACTGACAAACAAACTGACCACCTTATAGCCCGGCCCGTTCCGACATATGTATATATGTATGGGTGAGAGTACATAGAAGACTAACTAGAAAGTATCATTCAGATAGCTTTAAAACTGAGGGACAAAGTTTACGTAGAACAGACGGACATGGCTAGATCAGCTCGTTGATGCAAATCAAGAATATATACACTTCATAGAGTTGGAGATGTCTCCTTCAATGCGTTGCAAACTTCTGACTGAAATTTTAATACCCTGCAAAAGTATACAAATTTAGGAAAATTAAGAAAAAAAATTTAACTAATACGAGAGGAAAAAGCTATTCGTTTTCAGACTATGCAAATCACTTCTCTATCTATGAATAAAAATAAATATCCCTCCAGTTGAAATGGCATTTGCATTATTTGTAATTCTTAATAATCTTTAGGACTTTGTTTATTTTTATTTTAAACAGTACTCATATAACAGCGTTGTAAATTTCGCTCTAATACCGTAAGGCACAAAATAGCTCCAACACTGTAAGATACACTCAAAAAGTCAAGTGTCAAAAGCGTTTCAATATTAACTTTCCATGAAATGGAGCTGAAAATAACCAAGTTCAACGTTCGATATGCGAGAATCGATTAAATGATAACAGTCAGAGGCGTATGCCGGATTCCGTAGGGGGGAAATCAATAATTTGTATTTGATTTAAGACTTGAATGGGGGGCCATTAACGTACGACACTGATAGAAAAATATACATTTCACGAGGAAAGTGAATGTATTAGTTGCTGAGATTTTCACGACTGTCTGGTTTCCGACATCGCGATAACTCGCCTTTGGTATACACTTTCGTACATTCATATATAGCTATGTATATCACTTGTCTGATTATATATTTAGTTGCTTATCTTTACAATATAATTGGCAGAAATGTCGTTATACTAGGCGAAGCGATAGGCAACGCTGATGCCTAGCCCTTGAATAAACCAATTTCAAATGTATTTGGTTTACATTGTTGAATGGGGTTATATTTTTCGGAATGCTTCGCACACGTGATCTTGCCGGAATATTACACAACCAGATTATGACGGTAGAACAGCTAATTAGCATAAAGAAGGTTTACTTAAGGTAATTATTTATTTAGAATTATGTATATTAGCTATATTATTATGATTTTATATATGACAAAAAAAAAAACATCTACAAAACGATTGTTTTCAGAAAAAACTGTTTTTATTCCTATATTATTCCTATAGGCCAAAGGGGCGATTTTATTACCATTTCGTTTAGTAACAAGAATAAGCATCATCTCGAAGCACTTCCAGCTGCCCCTGCTCGTATGCAACACTTTTAGACTGTAATGGCAGCACTTTCACTTTATAGAGCAAGACACGCTTGAAACCTAAAGTCCACATCTTGTTTAGGCCGTTGTAGTTACACAGCGAAAGCCAAAGACAAAGAAACTCGTTACAGTTACAGCACTAGAGAGGCATCTCGCGCGGTCGCCTGCACTGTCCAGACTCGGACTCAAACTCGGACTCGGATCACCGGATTCAAGAATCGGATTGAAGAACAACAGTCGCGCGGCTCGGCGGAAGGCCGACTGAACCCACTCACGCTACGGCAAATGGCATGGGACCGCCGGAATGGGACAGGCGGAATGGTACATGTGTGGAACGAGGGAAGCGGACAAGGCTACTCGGCGTCTGTAATCGCGGCAATCGTTGCCTTAATCTAATAAATTTCTTATCAAAGAGCGTCGTGCCTATAGTATTTCCTACATCTGTGTGTTTGTGCAGTTTACATACTGATATAGCCACTCGCAGTGTCATTTTGTATGTACGGGCACACGCGTTGGCGTCTGTCAGCATGCCAACGGTCTGTGACGCGCTCTTTATTCTCTCTTTTTGGCAGTGGTCACATTCGGATTTGGATTCTGATGCAGAGCCTGACATACATACTATACATACTGTATATACATACAATTACATATTTATGATTCTATATATACCGCACATCATGTGATTGTCGGTAATTGCTATTCTAGTTACAACAGCCATGCAATCAAATCGGAGCACATGTCAGAGCAGCCTTGATCGTTAATAAATATAATTTTATCAGACGGATAGCTTTCAATACTCAGAGGGATGAAAAACTTAGATCGACAAGCCTGTCTGTAGAGAAGAATCAATGCTGGAATAGTGTATTCTTTTAGATTAAGCTAACCATTTCTTTGGGTTAAATACTTATGGTCAGAAGAGATAGATATCTTTATTCTTTATTCAATTTCTCAGTTAAATTCTATAAAAAATAAGGTAGTCACCTCCCGGCAATCGATGTAGCTTACATTATTATATTAATGACCAACTGGTCACTTTTTAAATTCAAACACATTTAGAAGAATCCGCTTTTTCCTTTTATGAGTTACTTCAAATAATCTATGAATAATGATCAGCTTCTAAGCACATAAGTTGGCCAACAGTGCACAATATAGTGATAAGCAAAAAACTTTCTTCGGTATTCAAGGGGCTCAATAAATTCTTGTAGTCGGCTCATTGTGGGGTAATCTTGTGGTGCTTTAAGGGGGCGATAAGCTTTACGATCCCCTCGGTTTATACAGAAGACCCGTTTGATGCTGACCTAGGCCAGCAAATTGGGGTTATTTGTCTGATTGCTATATGAAGGGGCAGTAAAACATGAATATAAAGTGGGAAAAACTCTACGAAAATACGCATTTACTAATATCTTTCATGGTTTATTTCTCTTTCATTGTGTATTTGTAAATTGTCATTTGACTTGTGGCAGAACGTTTTAATTGATTAAGCCATGTGGCGAAATCACCTTGACTTGAATTGAGTTTCTCATTCTCATTTATTTTCAGCATTACCTCGGTCAAAGTTTGTTGGTCAAGAGTTCTCCAAGCAGGGCAACCACCAGGACCAAATAGTTCCCAGCTGACACCATTGTCCTTCACACACATCGCTTTTATCGTTGTTACTAAGTAATTCCAACGCGAACTTGGCCTCGAAACCGCTCACACTTTAATATTCTCTGACATCCTCAAAGAGCCAAGTTCGTAGAGAATCTCGCCAAACATCAGCTGTCACCCCCTCGCTTTCCGCTTAATTGATATCCGTAATTGATAGTGGGCCCAGCTAAGCCCCCTTCTGCTTAAAGATTTTTACTGGTGGTTGTTAATTGATTTGCGGTTTTCGCGTTTTGTTTGTGCACCGGCAACTGTTTGATCAATGCAATTACGGATGCACTTAGCCAACATGCTTTCATGCTCAATTAATTCAATTTCGTTGTGACGGATCTCTCCTTACTGTTGCTGAAATCCATATATGATTATAACGTTCTTGGAAAATATTATATTACGAAGCAAAATGTTTATTTTCCTTCTCATTTCAAAAAAGTTCATTGTTAATAACGTATGTATGTGTGCATTTGTCTATGCGTATATAAATTTTCATATTAATTTTTGTTACTCTTTTCCCGATCATTCCTATGAAAGCTATATAATAATCATAATTTTAAACTCATACAAATTACCGTATCTTGCAATACGTGGATATCTCTTGAAAGTCTACTCCTGAATCGGATTATGAATGAGTATGGGCTGCCTTAGGCTACTGTTTTTTTAATATTCTAGCATAATATTGTTGAGGATTTACAGGATAGTAGTTCTAAGTTCTAACGAAAGCTTGTCCTTGTCCTTGCAATCAAGCCAGTCAATGTCTTCACTGATACATACATATATATTAATATATCAGGATCTCCCCTGAGACATTCTTTCTTGTTTTCACATAAAAGTGATGGCGACATCACTTAACAGCCTGTCAAGACAGGCACGGCATAGGTTACAAGGGAGGCAACTGAGTGCACTTCAAACATGTCACATACTAAAGGGTGTGTCCCTGTGGACAGGCGAAAGTTTTGAGCGTCCTTTTATGTGTTATATTTATTTGTGGCACACAGAAGGAAACCTAGTTAGTGATTAAGAATAATCTCAGAACAGAATAATCTATACAACAAGGTAAAAATATATTAAATATACTACGACTACAAAAAAAGTAAGTACCCACAAAATCAATTTTAACAATCTATTTTCCGCATTCATCACATTAGATGTGGGTTTTTGAGGAATTAAGAGAAAAATACAAAGGAACCCCACATTTTGACGCCGTTATTGTGGTTTCTCGGTTGTTTTTGAAAAGGGCAACTTGGCATAAAATGGACATTTGGCTATGCGTGTACACAACTTCAAGGCTGAGGGTGTTTTTTATTTTATAATTTTTGCTCTTGACATGGTCTCCCACAGCGAACCAAAATGGTTGAGTGCAAAACGCTAAGCGAAAATGCAAATTAGAAATCAACCAATGAACTTCAGAATTGCGGACTTGCGTCATATAAATTCATTTTGAATTTAAACAAGTAATGCATTTCAAAGTTAATGTAATACATTATTCATTTGAGATTTAAAAATAATTTAGATGCTATCCCACATTGTTTTGAAACTAATTAAACCGAATTCATTTATCTGATGTAATTCAGAGTTACTTCTTTATGAATTGAAATGTATTTATATTTATAATGTAACTTCAATAGATTGGGAAATATAATTTTTCCTTTAAATATCCTGGACAGCTTAGTTCATATTAAATGACGAATTTACTTTGCTACGATGAGATTTCATCCACTGATTTTAGATAATTGTCTCAAGGACCTTTGCGGCGGCATGTGGTTGGTGACAAATTTACTTTGCTACGATGAGATTTCATCCACCGATTTTAGATAATTGTTCTCAAGGACCTTTGCGGCGGCATGAGGTTGGTACGGGCAAGGTCACCGCCGGCGTTTAAGGAGCATATGATGTAATTACGAAAATTTCCCGTTGCTGTAAATTTGCCAAGTGAAATTTAGCGTTTAGCGTCACGCAGTCTGTGACTTTTGAATAGGAAAGTAGGGGCGAGGAGGTGTTTATGTGTTTTTGCCAAGTTTTGGGGCGCTCGTTGGAGCTGATTGTGCGACAGCTGGGTATAAATGAACTTTGGTTGCTCCTAATTGCTCCACTTACGCTGCTTACGATATCGTTTCTTTGTCAGTTGTTTATTTGTTCTCCGCGTCGCTCGCTCGCCGCGAGGCCAGGCAGCGCTGACTAGTTCAATAATCACTGAAGAAGTGGCTTGTGTGCACTTCCTGCAGTTGTGACGCGCGTTGTTGCTCCCTTTGAGTTCGGATTTGGACTGACACTCTGCGACTCTCTGCCTAACGTCCCTACGCTCCTCATCTCCCTCAGTCCATGGCTACGTTTCGCTTCAGCCAGTATGTTTGTGTATCGGAGTTTTGAATTTCCACCGCTCCCTAGACACTACCCACCACCATCACTGTTCTGTTTTTTTTTTCTTTTCTTTGGACACAGTGGAAATTTACCAGCTGAGAATCGCTTAATTCCCTTGCATGTTTTCAATTTCTAGGTATTTCTTTCAGATTTTCTTTATTTTATGCAGTCCAACGAATAATAAATCTAAGTCGGAACGATAATGAATTGTGATGAATGAAGGTGTGTAGCATGCAACAACTGCGTGTTAAATAATAATAGTACTAATGCTTTTGCAATGAAAAGGTCAGATCCACCACGGACCAATTCGAATATATGCACGAATATTTAATATGATTTTACAGATTGAAAAGAAAAATATTTAATTTAAATAACTTTTTCTTAATTTAAATCAGGATTGTGATTTGTTTTTGCAAACTCGACATCTCGGTGTCGAAACCGCTTCTCTGAGGCCAAATTCCAGTCATATTTTAAAGTTCCAAATAATGAAAAAAGTAAGTAAAAAAGCTAATGGAGCCCCGGTGAGCCAACTAGAATCTACATAAAACCTTTATTTAGGTTAACATATGTATGTATGTACAATGTACATATATTTTTGGTCATAGCAAGGGAACTTAAATAGCAAAAAATTACGTAAATTTCAGAATTATACCTCACACAGTAAATGGAACTTTTGGATGGTAAGCGTATTAGGTAGTCAAGAAGGGATGAAATTATTAAAAACCCTTAAGCCTGATAATAATAATCAAATTAAGTCGGACTCAGTTTTGAGTTTCTAAAGAAAAAGTTGTCACTGAAAGGTAGAAGGCCGAAAAGGTCATTAGTATTTTGTAGGAAGATCAACATAAGACAGTGATAAATCGGAGCTCTATGCAAATGTGCATGATTTGTGTAGACCAATTTTGGGATTTAATAAAGTCATTGTGTGCTAATGTGAGAACAGGCAACTAACAAAGCGTCTTTAGAGTAATTATCATTATTAACACAGTTGTGATACAGTTCGCAGAGGCGATATATTGAAACCGGTTATGGGCCGACATTTGTTGATTTCGATTTCTACTTCGCAATCAGCTGTTGGCCGCTTCTCCGCACTCTGCTGACACACATTATCTGCCAGAACAGATAAACAGAAATAAAAAAATAATAATAATGAATGCACAAAGGTCTTACCGGTTTCATCAGCTGCTACAAAAAGTTTTTTGTTTTTTTATTTTTTCGAATTTTTGTTCAATCGTTTTTAGTTGTCAATTCTTACCGATTGGCGCAGTTTGAGGTCAATGGCTTCTAAGCCAAGAATGTCTAGTATCTGGGCATGTGGCCATTTCGAAATGCATAAAATCACGAGCTCAAGGACGCCGTCGCCAAGAGAACGGTTTTCGATTACAGTAAATCAAATTTGCAGACCCACAAAAAGAACCGAAAATCGAAGCCAAAAAAGCGTCTGCTAGCTAAATCTCTATTACAGCATTGGTAAAAATAATCATATTATACAAACAATATATTTTATTTAGATGGTCTGAATGGAATAAGGGATTTACAGATTGAGTTTGATTGAATTTTTTTTACAACTCTCCTATTATATTTATAATATAAATATGTTAAAAATTAATGCAAATTAGAACAGCGCAGTATAATTTCTAGTCACTGCTACATTATGGGATTACCAACTGAACTTAAAAGGCAACCAAGTTGTAGACAACTTTTTCTTTTTGTGCACAATAGTTGCTTATGGTGGGGAAGCACCCAGTTCAGGGAGGTTGGTGGTGGTGCCGAAGACAATGGCAATAAAAGCCAAACGACTGGAGCAGCAAAATGGCGGCGCGTGTGTGACAAGGAAACAAGCCCGAAACTGTGCTAGAGCCAGAGTAGTTCCCCAGCATCTCATCTTGCGTTCGTCCTTCAGAACCCTCACTCAACCCACAACAGACGTGGCAAGTACTGGGGAAAGTCCCAGAAAACCCCCTTTGATGACATGCCACGAACGCCACTGCTTATAGGGTTTGAATTAGTTATTTATTTTGTTTTATCAAGACGACTGACGAGTACACTATATATTTACTTATAAAACAATGCCCGATATCTACATATATATCAACACATATCGGAGTTGGCTTTGTTGGTGTTATCTGGCGGCGTTGAGTCACTCTGAAAGCTACGTAATGCCAACTGCATTCATCATGTGCACAATCACTTTCAGTTTAAACAAAACCATGAATAGTTTATAAAATACGCACGGCGTCAATAATTTAAATAAGTTAAAAGCAGCAGTCGTGCCAAAAATGCGAACCTATAAATAGGTTCGCACTCGATCATAGTCGGGGAAAACAGCGAAAATAAATTAAAAATCGTCAACTCATGGCTGCTCGAAATAAAAGCCAAAACAAACAATAATTCATCACACACATGTACAAGTGATGGGTCTTGGGAGTGAGACTTTTAAGTGGAAATTACGCATTCGTGAAGGTAGAATATACAGTTTTTATATTTAAACAAACAAGGTCAACGAATTGTTCTATGTTTTGTCTCTCACCTGATATCTCTGCAGTTATTATTTCCAATTATTGCCAGTTCCTAATGGGCTAAATTACAACCTTTGCTGGATCTTGGTCCTTTGTCATGGCAGCAGCTTACATTGTATGCTGAATTATTAAATTATAGTTTATAGTTGTCGGGCAGACGTGTGAATTTCTCAATAAACCGAACGAGTAGGGCCTTCTCTGATGTGCCTTTCTTTTTCTGGTTACGCTTTCCGTCGATTGTGTTTGTTAGCCGTTTTGCTTTATGAATATTTGCCGCCCTTGCACAGTGGAATGCACTAGGTACAGCACGCGCCGAAATCAGCAGTCCGCTTGAATTTTAATCCGTCTGTTGCCCTAAAACAACTATTTGGTGGTGTGAATGTACCGTGCAGGTTTTTCGATTGCACAACTCTCCGTGTTTCACTTCAACTTAATCTCTCGGCTATGACCGCTCCGTCGCCCACTGTGCGGGAGTTTCGATTTTTTACAGCACCCAACTTTGGGGGAGCGGCAGCGTAAACAAATTCACAGCGATTTCGGGATGCGGAAACGCAGAATATGTATGTTTCAAAAGCACACAGGAAACGGAAAAGGATCTTCCACTCCAGCAAGCTGCACGCGTATTCTCTTAGTGATTACTCAACAGACCACAATATCTGCTTCTAAAGCGCTTTAAAATACAGAAAAATTTAATTCTCCACCAAATAAACACAGCACGACCGTCCGCACTCCAATTGGAAAATCATCTGACCGCCTAGTAGGGTTGTGATGGTTCTCCGTTATCGATGTATCTATATCTTAATAATATTTATTTATAATGTACCGATAGTTTGCGATCCGATAGTGCACTATAAAGTACAAATATTGGTCCAATTGCAAGTTCAGCAGTACAAATTACTTAAAGATAAATATACTTTTGAATTGTTTAATATTTTATGTTTCTAAGACTTGGCCAGAACAATTTTCTGTTAACACAACAATATTTAAAAATAAAATAACTAAATGTATATTATTCAGGCAAACGTTATTATTATCATTAATAAAAATAAGTATTAAGTATTAAAAATAAGTATTAAATTAAAAAATATATTTCACATACGATAAAAATAATTATTGTACGATTTTTTTAAATATTTTCGCAGCCCTGGAAGAAGTCAAAATATCGATACCTTAATGCATTGAATTATATCGATACATCGATGTTTATGACACTTCGTTTCATTTGAATTCGAATTATAAATGTTTAAAAGACAGAATATTGAAAATATAAATGGATTGTATATGCTTCTCGAAACACCTAGACGGGACTTTCCCCTAGATTATTGTTCAGGGCGTCCATAGTTTCATGAACTCTTGTATGTTTAACCACTAAAACAATTAAATTCACATGCTCGGTATGGTCTATATTTTAACATTTGTGTTGGTAGCTCCAATAAGTTTTTTGCGACATGATTTTAGCATTATTTGTATGTATTTTTAAACATTTTCTTGGTTTTAATTTAAGTTTTTTCATGAATTGGCATAGTCTATGCCCGTGATAGCCCACAATTCTCTCATGGTATTTCACAGTCAGTCACACGCAACTATAGCGTTCCTCCTTATTATTGGGAGAATACTTTTAATTAGTTTAATTTGACTCAACTATTAAACCTAGTAAACTTTTCCTACTTATCTTTAGCCAATCCGAGAACGTTGCTGTGTATTGTCACCATCTATAACAGGGAAGGGCACGAAATCTAACGGACTGAGCAGTAGCTCGGCCTGACAAAAATTGCAACAACAACCACCACCGTCGCGATCCCTCGCTGCCACGAGCCAGACAGAATGTGCGAGCGAAGGGAGTACACTGTCAAAAACAGTTTCAGTACTTTCAATTCCTTTATCCATTTTTCAAATGCATTCGTGACTGACTTCAGAAAAAGACTAAGGAAAACTTACACATTTTTTGGCTGTGCAGAAGTCGACGACAACTGCCCAATTCCCTTTCAAATTGTTTTTGTTTTGAGTTGCATGTGCGAGGCCCAACGCTTAGTTTTTGTTGTTGCAAATTCGGGATCGCGGCGTTGGGTCCGCAACCGCCTCCGAATTTGTGTGGCATTGTTTTTGTAAATCTTCACGCCTCGCTGAGCACGCGACGGGATCTACTTGTGCGTCTTGCTGGCGCCAAAATTTACGAATAACGGAGGGAGCAGCGAGAGCACGATGAGCCATAGGCTTGCCCATCTAGGTAATATATAATTCGTTGTTCGATTTATGAGTGGATAATGCAGAGGCTTATCATTACAACGACATCACCGATATACTTATCTGATCCAACAAATACAATCGACATACACACAGTTTATGTTATAGATCCTAGATGGGCAAGCCTATGGCTCATCGTGCTCTCGCTGCTCCCTCCGTTATTCGTAAATTTTGGCGCCAGCAAGACGCACAAGTAGATCCCGTCGCGTGCTCAGCGAGGCGTGAAGATTTACAAAAACAATGCCACACAAATTCGGAGGCGGTTGCGGACCCAACGCCGCGATCCCGAATTTGCAACAACAATATACAGATAAGTACTTATCTGATCCAACAAATACAATCGACATACACACAGTTTATGTTATAGATCCTAGATGGGCAAGCCTATGGCTCATCGTGCTCTCGCTGCTCCCTCCGTTATTCGTAAATTTTGGCGCCAGCAAGACGCACAAGTAGATCCCGTCGCGTGCTCAGCGAGGCGTGAAGATTTACAAAAACAATGCCACACAAATTCGGAGGCGGTTGCGGACCCAACGCCGCGATCCCGAATTTGCAACAACAAAAACTAAGCGTTGGGCCTCGCACATGCAACTCAAAACAAAAACAATTTGAAAGGGAATTGGGCAGTTGTCGTCGACTTCTGCACAGCCAAAAAATGTGTAAGTTTTCCTTAGTCTTTTTCTGAAGTCAGTCACGAATGCATTTGAAAAATGGATAAAGGAATTGAAAGTACTGAAACTGTTTTTGACAGTGTACTCCCTTCGCTCGCACATTCTGTCTGGCTCGTGGCAGCGAGGGATCGCGACGGTGGTGGTTGTTGTTGCAATTTTTGTCAGGCCGAGCTACTGCTCAGTCCGTTAGATTTCGTGCCCTTCCCTGATATATTATATACAATTTAACTAACTTTGAGTGTGGATATCAAATATTCCCGTGTAATAATGTTTTAAACGGCAGCATAGTGTTTAAATGTAATGCATACAAAAAGTTAGATCTCTTAACAACAACGGCTGCCAACAACACCTTGGCTTTGTGTATGAAAGGCGGCAAATTAAGTTCGTGGTTTGTGTTTCGGTTCATATTTAATTCTCATCCTCTGTAGCGTTTGGGGGGGAAAATCCCTCCTGAAATGAAAAATCAAAGGATCAAAGAACGACGATTGATAAACAGAAATGCAACATAAGGAAGTGACCTACATCAGTCGCATACAAAATGCGTAAAATGTGCCGAATAATTGGCATCCTTTCGGTCTCCTCAGATTCTCTGCAGCTGAAAAGGGAAGAATCGGTCGATTTGTTCAGGTGTCCAACCAGTCTAGGAATAAAAACTTACCGAACCTCAACGTCGCGCAATTTAGAAAAGTAAAAGTCGCGCTCCTTCCGCAATTGTACAATAATCGCCAAGAGGCTAGGCGCATTATTGCCACCTCCTAGGGCCCATCCTAGTGGCTGATTTGTGACATTGGAGTCGGCGTCGTTTGTATTTGAAGTCGTCCTGGCGTCTACTTGAATAAAGAAAAAAGAGGGTGTGCCTGCGTGCATATATTATACTATATACACATCGATTTATAAATATACTGAAGGAGCATTAAGTTCGTTTGTTTTGTTATAAAACCAAAGGAAACTGATGTATGGGGATAAATTGCCTGTTAATTTAAAAGAAAACGACGTACACGGACTTTCTAAAGATTTTTCTCTCGGGCGTACAGATGCCAATGGAACTCGCTGATTACTGCTGACTCCTGCGGAAGCTATGACCATCGGGGCACCTTCACGGGCTGCGCTGGCATCGTACTCCCTGCCATTGTAATTGGCATCGAAAAATTGTTTGAACCATTGTAGAAATTCCAAGTTGTCTTGAATACGACCTTTGATCAGTTTGTCAATAGGTATAATCTAAAAGAATAATCACTTGAGAAAACCAATTGTAATATCGATGTTGCTGAAAATAATTTTAACATCGCTGTTTTTCTGAAAACCTCGATTATCGACACTTAATTCCCTGAGATTTTCTTAGCCAAACTGTATCAATTCTACTTACATTTATAGCTGATAATTGGTGATGTTTGCAGACATCGTGTTGGTGTCATGGACAAATTTGCTAAGAGAAAGTTTAATGAAGGGATAGATAGTGGGAGCTTCGTCGCATCTGAAAGGATGTTAGCAATGCATGCCAAACCTAATCGACCGAAGGGCTTCGCTAAAGCTCAATATTGTAAGCAAGCTATTGTTCCCCAACAAAAACAACTATTTAAGTTATTTGAATTAAATGAATGAAATTTTAAAATGTATGTATTTTGCCGATAATAGATTATAATCGTTGTCATCGTATTAAATCGAAAACATCGATTGTGGCGAACATCGATTTTTATTCCATCTCTACAGGTAATTTGAACAAAAAAAAAAACAAAGTAACTTGGAAAGGTCTTGAATTAAATTTAAAAAATATATACTTTTTTACCTTATCGACAGACATCTTCTTAAAGCCCGCCTGCAAAATCTTGAAGTTCTGAATATACTCGTGCTCATGATTTGTTCGGAATTTTACATGCTTTAGGGGAACTGAATTGGGAAACATCATATCCATGAACTGGCAGTATGCGGCACCTAGCGAGGGAAGAAGAGCAAGGTCCTTCGCAGTGAGAACTTTTTCCAGACGATTTTAGCACACACTCACCCGTGCACAGCTCTTCGATTTTAGAAAACCCTGCCTGCAGGGAATCGTTAACCCATGCCAGCATTTCGTGGCACGGGAGATTCTCTGTAGTCACATTTGTGGAGTAAACGTTGACAGCCATTATGAAGGTTTGTCTTCTGTTTTCGTCGCTGGAGGAATGAGACGAATACAAAAATTTCACAAAACTTAATAAATTAAAAAATATAATTTTCTTTTATCCTTTTCCATCTCGTGTTCGACTAAAACTACAATAAAAGTTCAGATTGAATTTTCAATTGAGACCAGGATCTCAAGGCCTTCTTTTCTGTTTTTTGTCAGAGAGTTGCACAAGTTTACAAGTTTGTATGAAGTGGTGTAAGTGACGGGTAAATTTATTTCACTTTCATAAAAAATGTTGTGACGAAATAGCTAAAATTAGCTTAATAAATTAAAAGCCATAACACATAACAATATAACATTTTTTTTGGTCTGTTTTAAAAATAATTTAGGAGTTATGAGGAATCTCTGTTTACATTGTTTTCCGATTTTTTCCCAAAATTAGAAGCAGATATAAAAAAAATTGTTGGACCTAATAAGTAATTTACTTTGATAAATTACAAATAGACTAACGATTTTTATACTTTTTAAAACTTATCAGTCAGGTTTGAGTTTGGTTTTTATCTACCCGTGATCGTGAATATAACTGTTTTTCATATGGCTGGGGATATTTTGCACAGAGTAGACTTAGAAAATTCCGACATCAAAAAATCACAATTTTTGACGAATATGCGTGTCCAGTTGCAGAACGATTACTGGACATTGGGAGCGGAAAGCTGCCAGGTAATGAAACGTCAAGAAACATATCATACCCTAAACATTTTTGTAATTTAGTAACATCGAAAGAAGAGCTAATTGAAGAAGCATTTCACGATTGGCTCAGTGAACGAGCTATCCTTGCCGCCATGAATAAAGATGTCTGTCTACTTAAGCATGTTATCCAATCCAGCACAGAAACTGAGGAACTTATGGTACATATACTTTAATAGTCACCGTTGTGGCGACAGATGAAGCAGTCTGCCTGGTATGCCACTCCACATTTTGAAATTGAAAATGAGTGTCCAAATTATATGAACGAGTTATAGTTCTTCCTGTGCCAGGCAAAGTCCAGGTATCCTCAAAGGATTGTAGCCTCAGCAATCTGTCAGCGGGGCAACGACTGAAGTGGTCGTTGTCCGATTTGGGCCGTTGTTTAGATTGCGAAATAATTCCAGTCCACAATAAATGGCCACCCATTTAGCTTGCCATTTCCGCGGTAGCTCTGGGAGGTTTAGCTGGAGGCTCGTTTCCTACCGACTGGTCGGTAACTCACGCTACTTGCGGTCAAGAAATTTATGAGTAACGTAGTGGAAGCAACGATCTTAAGGTGAAGATGTCTTCATTGGATTCACCTGATCTCGACTGATACACCGTTCCAATTTAAAAGATTGCAAATCCCAGAAATTGTATGTTGCGTGTTCTCGGGAATGCAGAAAAAAATATTTAGTTCCCACAAGTATTACGAAAGTAAACGTATTCGAAACTTATGCTTTGTTGTGTTTTTCATTTCGCTGTGCGTTGTAGCGTTAAAGCTACAAAACAAAATTATGGTGAATCTATTCTATTGGAAACATAAGTCTTCGACTGGCTTAAAACCTTTTGGGATGGTAGGGAAGCCGTCGAAAACATGTTTCCTTCTGGTCGTCTTTTAGAGTCTTTGCTCTGAAGATAGCATCAATGATATCAGTGATATCGTTCTCAAAAATTATATGAGTGCTAGAGAGATAGCACTTTAGATAATAATCGGTTGTGAAGCAGCTAGATTTAGGTACGAGACGCGTTACTGCCTCGCTAGTTCAAAAACAGATATTTTTCTTCTTTAAAGTACCATTGTTGCGAACGATTTTAGTTTAAGACCATTGATGAAACTACCGTATTCAGTGGATTGACCTCTTGTGACTTTTTACGGTTTTAAATCTTAAGTTAACACTTCTTGAAAACAGTTACGAGCTGATTAAGTCCGGAAAAGAAAATGTTCATTTTTTTTTTTAAATTGCGGAAAGTTTCTGGTTAGAATGTAGTCTCAAATTATAGAAAAGTTTGTTCCGTTTGGGGACAAGTATCCCATTGACCAGCTGCATATTGAAGACATGCAAGTTGGAGATGTTCAGGGATATATTATTTATGGCTTGTGTCAGGTGCGGAATACTCCTTCTTTAATGGGTCAGATAAATGTGTCGGTCATGCCATTATAATGATAAGTATCTGCATTAGACCCACAAATTATGTATGCAACGGTAGTCAACAAAATTTTATTTATCTTTGGATTCGAAATATTTTTCAATTGCTTAGAGTGTTTACGTATAGAATATTAAGGCACATGTGTAATACTGTTTCAAACGGCAGCATAGTGGTCAAATGTAGTGTATGACAAAGTAAGATTTCATCACAACAACGGCTGCCAACACCTTGGCTTTGAGTACGAATACACGGCAAATTAAGTTCGTGGTTTGTGTTCCGGTTTATATTTAATTCTCCTCCTCCTCCTCTGTAGTGTTTGGGGGGGAAAATCCCTCCTGAAACGGAAAATGAAGGATAAGACGATTGTCAAAAGTAAGGAAGTGACCTACATCAGTCGCATACAAAACGCGTAAAATGTTCTGAATAACCGGCATCCTTTCAGTCTCCTCAGATTCTTGGCAGCTGAAACAGATAGATTCGATTAGATCTGGTGTCCTGGACTAGTGCAAGGGAACTTACAGAACCTCAATGTCGCGCAATTTAGAAAAGTAAAAGTCGCGCTCCTTCCGCAGTTCTTCAAAATTCGCCAAGAGGTCTGGCGTATTGTCGCCACCTTCACGGGGCGTCCCTTCAAGTGGCTGATCTGCCGCTATGCCTGTGACATTGGAATGGGCGTCGTTCGTGTTAGAAGCCGTCCTGGTGTCTACTTATATGAAGTATGCACAAATTATAATAAATGAAT
>VNJQ01004168.1:0-10664 GCA_008042515.1 Drosophila truncata
TTCCCGTAGGTGTAAATTAACTTGGCGCGGGCGCCTTGCTCACCCGTAGCCGGTCTAGATGTGCTTTGGTTTCCAAAAGCGTTTGTTTTCCTTGTCGTACTGGGGTCCTTCGTTGTCCTTGTTTGCATTCTGCGTGTCCCGGGTGAGCGTTTTCCGGTGGTCGTTGATTGCTATCTTGTTCACTGATTTAATTTCGACTTGTTTGGCTGCTGGTTCCACCGCGAGTGATCTGCACATATCATTTTAATTTGCTCTTGACCCAGTTTTCATTGTCCCAGTGGCGGCTGCGCTGCCGCGACTCATGGCACGCGCCGTTCCGCATTCCATGCATTCTAGCATATCCGCGGTCTTCCTTCTCGCTCTGACTGCAGCGTGCAGGTGGCCGCTGCGAATTCCATTTCGCATTCTTGGGCTCTGCCGTCGCCGGCGCTATGTGTCCTCTGCCGCGATCGTGGCTCTGCTGATCGCTGATTGGTTGATTCAGCGATTCGGTTCTCGGGATGTGGCTCTGCCGGCCCGTCCCGATTCCTTGTCCAATGTTGCGGGTGGCGTCGCCGGCGATGTTGCGGGTGACGTCACGGCCGGTGTGTGGCCAGTGTGTGCCGAGCTTCCCTAACCCTAACGCCTAACTATCTAACTAAACTTATAGCTATTTGGACTTATAGCTATAGACTTATAGCTACTTATACTATTCTTATTACTACTATTTACAAGAATGTACAAAACGAGTGACTTCGTCACACTTAGAATATGGATCTTGCGTTGGGAGCCCCCAGTATGGGGTCCACAGTAAACGCATTGAATCGTAGAATTATGCTAGGCATTACTTTTATTTATAACCTTATTCACGTCGACGTGGAAAGTACTGACTTGTTAGGTTAGCTCAATTTCCACGTACCGAGTAGAAATACTAGATCCTATTTACCCTTAGTTTTGCGCCATTGTAGAACCTCATTTGAACAGCATGAACCCTTTAGAGTACTGTGTGCAAGTTATAATGATTTGTACTCAATAATTTCACATGTAGATAGTCTTCCTAAACTAAAAACTTTAATCCTAACACACTTAGTGCGCATGCAAGCAAACATTCAGGCAGCACGCCGGTAGGTTATTTCCTCGTATTCTTTTCTATATTTTCCTTCGCGACTACTAATACCTAACCCCAACAGGCACGTGCCTGGTTTCATAAGGGCCACTTCAGTGTACTGACCTTAGTGCATCAACGTCTATACATCTATAAACACGTACACGCGTGACAACTTGTGCACATATTTTTTGGTGCAATTACTCGCAAAGTGAATAGTAAAATTGTGTGGTGACAAAGGGGGGGCATAATTAATATTGGCCAGTCGGTGTGAATTAGTTTCGAAACATTCCTAGTTCGCCGAACAGACCGCCGCGTAATTTTTCCCCCAACTTTTCAACGCTCCACTGTACCAACACAGCCCCGTAAACATACGTCCATACAGAGGTCATACATGCTCTTGTTAATACTCATATCCGTACTTGCATGCATGTCCATAAATTTTCCATATATTTTTTGCCTCCAAATCCAATAAGATTAAAAATCGAAACAAAAAACATTTAAAGTCATTTCAATTAAAATCCGTGTTTCCAAAAATTGCAACTAAGCCCCCGCAGCAGCCGTGTTGTTTTTGATGCTGTTTTCCCTCTTCGGTTCCCTTATTTACTCACTGCTCTGCCTGCGGCATTACCCTGCGAGCATTTTCTGCCCCAACAAAAGCCCACGTTTTTTAATTCCACCTTTCCGGCTACGTTAATTCGAAAATGATTAATTATTTAATTATTAACTCTCCGTCCGAACAAAAGCCGAGGTTTTAACTCCACCTTTCCGACTCCATAATAATTAAATCCGACAACGATTAGTTAAAAATTATTTATTATTAATTTTTTAATTATTAATTTTTTTCAAATTAAAGCCAAGGTTTTAATTTCACTTTTCCGGCTCCGCAACAATTAATTTTTAAAATAATTAAGTATTCAATTTAATTAATTCTCCAAATTAACAATTAATTATTTGATTGCGGAACAAAATCAGCTAGCAACATATAAATGGTGAAAATAAAATATTCTGTAAATATTGTTATAAATAATATGTAAATATCTTGGAAATAGGCTATAAATAATATATTAATAGTTAGATATAAGTTAGGCTAGATGCGCACCACACCACACCGCCAGCGACATCGCTGGGCATCACCGGCCACACCACCAGTAACATCGCTGGGCGAAGCCAGCCACCCACCGGCAACATCGCCGAGCCACATCGGCCACCGTCAAGCAGGCAGAACGAGACGGAACGACAGCGCCACCGCCCAAGGATCGGAACATTGGACGGCACAACAAGCCGCCAATCAGATACCAGCAGAGAAGCCGAGAAAAGCACGATCGGGGCAGGCGCCGGTAACACCGGAATGCGAAACATAATTCGTAACGGCCACCTACGAGCCCAAGAGCGAGCGAGAAGGAAGATCGGTATGCAAAGAATGCATGGAATGCGGAACGGCGCGTGCCATGGATCGTGGCAGCGCAGCAGCAGAAGGGACGTCAGAATTAGGCCACGGCCAAGCCGGCAATTTGAGCAGCGATCACTCGCCACGGAACCGCCAAGTAAGCAAGAAGTGACAAAAAGAAAGTGACAAAACCGGCTAAGACAAGGATAACGAACAAGGATCAGGAGCACCGAGGGACAACGAGGGACAACGAGGGACACGGACCACAAGCAGGACATCGTCGACACGGGCACCCAAGCCCCAACAAACAGCAGCAGTAGCTGGTGAGCGCGGCGAAGCCGCTACGTAAATACCTTCCGAGCTGAGTGTGTGGGTGTGCATGCTAGGCAGAGAGAAATGAAACAATGAAGAACGTACAATAGGAATAAATTATAACGACAAAACCTAAAATTCATGCCATATTCTTTGTCCATTCCGCCTAAACGGATCCCGCGACCCACTGCTCTCCTCCTCTCCACTTCGGCCGCCGTTGGGTTCCCTAAGCACCGAACTGCATAGGACGGGAACAGGAGCACCACGCTGCTGAGATTAATTCCGGGCGTCGGTGCGGGCGACGGCTGTTGGGTTCCCCAAGCCGCCAGTCCAATCTCAGGGGAACGACGAGGGATTAACCCAGGTGTGGCCACGGGCTATCGCGAGCCACGTGGAATAGCTAGGGAGGAAGCAGCCGCTTTTGGGTTTTCCCCAGGCGAAGCTGCAGGGCCGCGGTCGTTGGATCATCCCAGGCCGTGGGTTAGGTCGGGGCTGTGGGCACGGGGCAGGCTGCTGGGCAACCCCGAGCCAGTCCGTAGGAGGGATCAGGCTGCTGGGCAACCCAGAGCCAGAGGGGGATCCAGCCGCTGGGCAACTCCCGGGCCGGTAGCGCTTTTCCCGCCCAGCGTGGGCAATTAGATTCTGCAGTTTTGGAGTCGCCAAAAACACACACTTAAAAATCACGCCAACAGCGGCTCCTCCATGTTCTGTTCCCGGCCATAGGCATCCTTACAGAATGGCGCCCGTAAACAGGGACCGTTAGGACATGGGGGACGTAAGAATCCTTACCAAGGTGGATTAAAGCCCCACCGGCCGAACACGAGATTTTTATCGGTGAAGATATATACATGTATGTATGTATATGCAAAGACAAGAAAACGGCCAGAAACTTCCAAATTTACGACGCACATGCAGCCGCCATAACGGCGCCTTGTTTTTTTCGGGTAGCTAAGAAAAAAAAGGGGAAGAGAAGGCGACAATAAAATTTTCAAACTAATAAATAAATAAATCTGAACAAAACTAATATATAAATAAAACTGAATAAAGAAATAAAACTGAATAAAACTAATAAATAAATAAAACTGAATAAAATTAATAGAGAAATAATTGAATTAAACTTATAAATAAATAAAACGGAATAAATAAATAAATTAAATATAAATCAAATAAAGCAACCGAGAACCTTAGACAAATCGTCGCTGATACCACACCTCATCATGGGCGTCAGAAGAAGCTAGAGTTGGAAACCATACTCCTCGAGTTTGGTTTGGAACGCGGAGGCACCGTGGAGGAGCAGCGATCGCGGCTAATCGCTTTCGTACGCCAGCAGGACCACTCCGAGGCTGTGCAATCTCGCCTCGAGGAACTGGAAAGGAACTTCGGGAATGCTCCCACCGGGGACGCGAAGTTACTTTCACCCATGTACTTGGACCCAGAAGCCAACTCACCCTTCTGCTACCTCGGAGCACGTCTCCTGCCGCAGGACGACGCCCGTCGCAAAGACCGACGATCCACCACGCATGGCAAGTCACCATGGCGACCCGGGAGCCACCCTACTGGATTGGATGACCAAATGGGGCCTCTCATTCGACGGGACAACGGATCCGCTGTGTTTTATCAAGCACATCGAGGAACGAGTCGATACCTGCCGGATTGACCGGAAGTATCTGGCTACGGCTTTTGTGGTGCTACTAACGGGTCGCGCCGAGTACAGGACCAGTGGTCTACGGAGTGCCACTTGGATGGAAGTCCGCCGCGAATTTTTGTATTCCCGCCGCCGCGTTATTACCAGCGGCTGGAGGACGAGATCCGGACCCACTTCCAGAAGCCCAACGAGCCTTCCAAGGAGTACCTAGTGGACTTGCGCCTGCAGATGCGCCGGGCAGGATTCACTCCGGAGTGCGAAGTGGAGCGGCTGTATGACAACATGCTCCACGAGTATGAGTTGTTCACCCGAAGGCAGGATTTCCGCACGCTAGCGGAACTGACACACCTAGTGGTCGACTACGACTACCCGCAGTCGAGGCGGACGAGCCCCGGACTACCGCGAGGGGACTTCACGAGCAGCAGCCGGCACCGGACCAACTATGAGTGCGGACCGCACGGCTCGCAGGATGCCAACGGCACCCGCAGCCGTACCTACACATGCAGGGAGCGTCAGCAGGAACGCATGCGCCAGCCGGGACATAGCTTCTTCCAGCAGGCAGGTCAACGTGCGGGACGCCTGCCGCAACTGCGCGCAGCCATTTCTCCACGGAATGCCAGAACCCACAGGTAATTTTTTGCTGGGACTGCGGAAGGCGAGGATTACGGACGATCGAGTGCTGCCGACGCCAGGTTTCGGAAAACGGCAACGGGCCTCGCCCGAGGAGCCCGGCCAATACAAGCAACCAGTAGGAGGGACACTCCATCAACACCAGGGACGCATCCGAGCCGCCATCACCATGGAGGGACTAGGATTCGTCGCCACCCTGGGCACGGGAGCTACAGATAGCTTCATAAGCGCAGACTTGGCCAAGGAGCTGGACAACCAGCACAACATGAGGGACATACGGACGCAAGTCAAGCTCGCCGACGGGACCTGCCGGCAGCTGACGAGGGCACTAGCGGGAATCCACTGCGGGAATCGCAGTACGCCGACCATCCTGCTGGTGATGACGTACTGGACGATGTGCTCCTAGGAATGGATTTACTGTGCGGGATCGGCATAACCATCCAGTGTGGGGGACAGGCCCTACACTTGATGCCGGACGAGCACACCAAGCTGCCGTGGGCACGGACTCGGACGATCCCTACTGGGATGAGAGATACAACGGGCACGGTTACCCAGGAGGTCCCGGCTGCCACACATCGGGAACAACAAGCCGAAGAACAAGGACCAGTGCCACAGCCGCGCACTAGAATAACTCGACCACCGACTTCTACACCTGGGCCAAGACCCAGAACGCACCCATGGAATCGAGCCAGGATACTGGAGCACACACGACGACCAGCTGGAGCCACGTTCTACCCGTGGCTGATGCCACCGCCGCGCAGCGAAACCCTTTTTCGCACCTCCAAGATGGGTGTCCGCTGGAACGGAACGCGCCTCTATGCGGCTCCGTGGACCCGGTGAGCCACGCCCCAGAGGAGCTGGACCACAAGCAGTGCATGAAGCCTCAGAGTACCCAGAACCCTGGGTGGAGAAATTCCTGGAGCAGGAATTGGAGAAAGGATGGCCGGAGTATCCCACATCGCCGTCACCCCGGCTATGAGGGCCGTCATTGATCAGCAAATAGACGAGCTGCTTATAGATGGGCGGATAGAGCCGTCCAAGAAGAACAGTGACGCCTGGATGTGCATAGACTACAGGCAACTCAACGAAAACTCGGTGCCGGATGCATACCCACTGCCACGGATCCCCCAAATCTTAGAGCGCCTGCGAAACGCAAAGTTCATCTCAACGTTGAAGAATGGTTACTGGCAAATCCCGGTGGCTAAGGAGAGCCGGGAATGCACGGCCTTCACGGTTCCTGGCCGAGGTTTATTCCACTGGCGAGTACTGCCATTTGGCCTCCACTTGGCGCCAGCAACGTTCCAACGGGCACTGGATACGGTCATCGTTTCGGACATGGAACGGCATGCGTTCGCCTATCTAGATGATATCATCGTCATCGGGTCAACCTTGGAGGAGCATGTGGCAAACCTACAAGAGGCAAGCTACGGCTACGGCAAGCCAACCTACGGCTGAACAAGGACAAGTGCCATTTCTTTCAACGACACATCGTCTACTTGGGACACGTGATCAGCGAGAAGGGGATCCACACGGACCCGGACAAGGTAGCCGCGATCCGCGAGCTGCAACCGCCGACTAGCCTAAAGGAACTTCGGAGATGCCTGGCAAAGTCTAGTGGCCGACGCTCTTTCACGCCAACCGCTGCCAGTGGCGCAGCAAGCGCAGGTACAAGCGACCAACTGCAAATGGCTCACGAGAATGCTGGGCTACGGCCACAGGAAAAGGAGTACACACCATGGAAGCTGTTTGTAGGAGCGGATTATCGCCATCGGGTCCAGCAGGAGAATCACGACACTCCCACAGCCGGACTTGGGAGTCCGGAAGACCAGCAATCGCGTGGCCCAGCGCTATTATTGGCCAGGACTTTACCGTGATGTCGCCCGCTACATACGCCACTGCCTGAGCTGCCAACGGTTCAAAGTCAGCCGGCAGGACGAATGTCCCCCCGTCAAGTGGAGGAGCCATTCCACGTTCCCTGCGCGGATTTCGTTGGCCCTCTACCACGCTCGAAGCAAGGGAACACGATGCTTTTGGTTTTCCTCGATTCCTTCAGTAAATGGGTGGAATTGATCCCATTACGCAAGGCCACGGGAACTCATCTGGAACGCGCATTTCGGGAACGGAACTTGAGCCGTTTCGGCGTGCCACGAGTGTTCGTTTGCGACAACTGCACCCAGTTCACGGGGCGATCGTTCTGGAATTTTTGCAAATCCCTGGAAATGGAACTGCAGCATTCAGCTCCATATACGCCGAGGCAGAACCCAATGGAGATTGCCAACCGGACGATCAAAACAATGATTGCACAATATCTGGTTGGATGCTGCCCGAGATATCGCTAGCAAACAACAGCAGTATCTCCGACACGACAGGATTCAGCCCAGCCTTCCTAGTTCAGGGAAGAGAACCTCACCTGCCCCACGCTCTCTACGACGAAGTTACACTGGGACGCGGAGCCCCCGAGGTAACACCGACAGAACGAAGCGAACAGCTGCGTAACATCTTCGAGGTCGTCAGGAACAATGCCGACCGCGCATCGGCAGATCAGAGTCGCCACTACAATCTCCGCCGACGGATATGGAAGCCGCCGGTGGGGTCGCTAGTGCTTTTACGACCCCACACCTTGTCGAATGCCGCCGAAGGATCGCAGCTGGCGGCGAAGTATGAAGGGCCGTTCAGAGTCGCTAAGTTTCCGTCACCCAACATTGTGCAGTTGCACATACCCGGCAGTCGTCGACGGCGGACCGCCAGTCCAAACCAGCTGAAACCATACCGCAGCGAAGAAACCGACGCCGAGGACGGTGCCGAAGATAACCACGAGGACTCGGAGGAGACCACCCAGAACGGTGGGAAGGACTCCACGCTCGGATGCCGGATCTAGGCCAAATCTCGTCAGGCAAGACGGCCAGAAATCACGGAGCCACTTGATGACAGGAGCGCCTGTCCAACGCTCCGCACCCGCCGGGGGGAATACTATACAGCGAAAAAACCGACTAGAAACGCGAGAAACAAAACCCCAACTTAGTTTCCAACCGTCAACTTTTCCCATCGCGAGGAATTAGGTCAGAGATAGGGGCCAGAACAACAGAGCACACCGCTAGATAGGGCGACGGGGGAAGAACCATCGCTAACCAACTTTCTTTCCACCCACAGATCTAGTAACGCTACAAGCCCAGCGACTGCGACAGCGGCGAGTTTCAAGGATGGCAGAGGAGCAAGAGAGGGAGCCAGCCGTGAGCACCGAGACAATGCGGCCACTGGTAGTGGACGTGGGCCAGGAGAGATACGCTGCGCGATCAGTCGGCCAATAAGCAATAAGTAAGGCCGCCCGGGACGCCAGACGTCGCGCAGAAAACCTACAGGCGGAGGTGGGAACACCGGAGGTTCCACGACAGGGACAGAGGAGGAGCGTCTCATGGGAGGATTCCCCGAGCGAGTCGTTGGAGGAGGTCAGCCGCCGCGGGACACGCTACTCCTAAGGGAGACCTGGGCAACGGCCCCATACGGGTGGTCGACGGCAGGAGAGCGGCTTCCCGCCCGGCTGATCGCCAGGATCAACCCCCAGCTGACTAACCGCAGGAGACATACCCGGCGCTACCTAGAACAGGAAGAGGGGCAGCGCTTCCGGGTACAGATAGGGCAGGATTGTCATACAAGAGGCGGTTCTGGCAGGGAATTCGAAATTCGAGAATTGGCTCGGATTCCTCCCAGGAATTCGTCTTGAAAGTCGAATTAAAATCCCATCAGAACCGCAAGGGAATTTATAAGGGAAATCGCCTTAAAATCTTCAAGGAGTTCCGGGGGAAATCGTACATGATTCTTGCGACATTTCAGAGCGGAATCATAGAGGAATCGCAGAAGAGTATCAGAGGAATCCGAGAGGAGTTAGCCAGGAGTCGTAGGGGAGTTCCCGGAGGAATTTACTAGGATTCGCAGAGGAAATAGTCAGGAAGCGTTGGGGAATTCATGGGGGAATTAGAGAGGAGTCTCAAAGGATTTCACACCCACCCTTTCAAAAAATAATAATTGATGCATATAAATTAATGATTTTATTTATTTATTTTCGTTATTATTTTTAATACAACTTAAAGCGTGCGCCAATAATCTTTTTGGAGAGCTCTGTGGGTACACGTTATCTGTAAATAAAATAAGTAAAAAATAAGTATTGTAAGGATGCTAATCACGGGTCAGGATACATACCAAGCCGGACCAGGGTCCTCCACAGAAACATTTGTATGTTTGCGGGGACAGGCAGGAAGTCAGCCCTGCGGCCTGTTTTGGAGCTGGAAGAGGCTAAAAGGCGGGGAAAGAGGCGAATTTTTGTAGGATCCCTGGTGGCCATTTTGCTGGCCAGGATCGGTCCCGTAGTCAGGCGCCGACACTGGCCCAATCAAACCCAAAGTTGGGATTGCCATGGGCGCAGCCACCGGGGTGACATGCGTCCAGGCCGAGAAAAACGGTACCCTTTCGGGGTTGACCTGTATCCGACCCCGAAGCCGGGCGTCGGCCAGAATCAAGCCCTACTCGGGTGTTGCCAAGGCATTCCCCCCCGAAGCCGGGCCTTGGGTCTGCCTGACCAAAAGTGTTTTGTAGACAATCCCCGGGGCACGGAGTTAGCGACCGAGAAAGCCAAGCCTCGACAGTCCGGGTCCCAGAGAACTCCTAGAGTGGGCGCGGCCCCGATGCAGGGCGCCGTTCCCAACTCCGGAGGAGGCGGTGGCCTCCAGCAGCCGCAACGACAGCAACCCCGAAGCCGGGCGTTACTCACGTTGTGGCCGCCGTGACTCCGATGGCCGCCACGTTCACGACCCAGAAACCTGGCCTCGCTCACGCCTTGGCCACCGGGCCGCTGATGGCCGCCGTGGTTGCGACCCTGGTACCAGGCCTCGCTTCCCCTTTGGCCACAGCGGCTGGCGGTGGGACCTGCAAGAGAAGGGGAAGGGAAGGGGATCCGGTGAGGAAAAGACGCCACTTTAAAGAAGTTTCACAATTATATTTTATTTAACCTAAGCTCCTTGGTTTTACAAAATTCACGAAACTGGTCCCTAACTCCCACGCCAATGGGATTTTCCCCGCGAGGGGAACGGGCACCGAGGCCCCGCTTACCAGCTCCTCTTAGCCGGTCGTCATGGCGGTCCCCCTATCCAGGGTGGCGGACCCCATGGGTGTTGTCGTCCTGCGTGCTGCTCCTGCGAAGCCGTCTCAGATGGCCAGGTGTGGGCGAGACTGTACCGAGTTTTGTTCTAGCGCGTGCTCGACTCTTTGATCGAGGAGCTTATCATTTCGCGTCCGTCTTCAATTGCTGCTCGAACTCAACTCCCTACCTCCTTAAGGAGCTAATCCCGAGGCACGTCCGTGCCGATTCGTTTCTCCAACTCGACTCCTCGATCGGCGAGCAGAGGCCTTTCGGCAGCCGTCCTCTGCCGCCGATCCCTTCGTCGCTTGGCGTTGTCACTCTCCGCTGCTACGATTTGGCTGGCAGCGTCGAGCTTCGGCCGTTTTGGCGACGCTGTTGCCAAACTTCACAGTAGCCGACGGCATCGCGTGATGTGAAAAGGTGGCGTGGTCCCATTTTTTCACTAACGTGCGGGCGTCGGCTCCTGTTG
>VNJQ01004172.1:0-37178 GCA_008042515.1 Drosophila truncata
GTCGATGTGACATCGATTTTATTTTCAGCTCTAATATAAGGTGACTCTAATACAAAGTGACTCAGACTCAATTCGTCAAAACGTAGTTGACGAAGGCTTCAGAACATAAATCGGCTCAATACTAACGAGAACGAAGATAACAGCACTCATCACACTAGATTTGTGAACACGGTCATACCTCAGGGGAGAGTTCTATCTCCACTGGTCTGGCTGATTAATATGGACAACATATTGAAATTACTTAATAGCGAATAAGTAAGAGTGGTAGCATACGCAGGCGACGTAGTCCTACTCGTTCTCGTTCTCGACGTCATCAGCGAATTAATAAAAAGGGCATCGTTAGTGCCTGAACTCACGGGTCAAAGCCTGTAGAATAGGCATTACCCGAGCAAAACGGAACTTATGCTCTTCACAAGAAGAAAAAAGATACCCAGATTCAAAAAACCATCACAACAAGCTATGTACTTGGGAGTGATACTGGATGCAAAGCTATCATGGAAACACAACATCAGCGAACTAGTCAAGAAAACGAGTATACCATACTCACATATGGAGCACTAGTATGGTGGCCAGCTATACATTGGGCCTACAACATCTAGAAACTTAGAAAAGTACATAGATCGGCATTGTCAGGTTTCAATGGAGCATTAAGATCATGCCATGCGGCAACGAAGATTGCAATTAAAAAAGTAATCCCAACACAACATTTTATCAGGAACATAGCAACCCAAAGCGCGCTATGAATGAACTCTACAACACTGCGCACTGTTGGATCCGGAATGAGATAAGCTAACGGATAACAGAAAAACAAACTATGTGATAAGCGAACTGCGATTCGGAAATGCTTGTTACATATGAGAAGAATTCAAAAGAGGGAGTGTAACCGAGCCAGATGAGGTGTCACTTTACGCCGAAGGCTCGAGAATGGGTTGCAAGGTACACAGGGAATACTTGCTTGGGTACCCAAACACGAAGACATCTCCAGAATGAGCTGGCTAGCAAAGAGTCAGCGGAAAGCTCATTAAAAATAAATATTTTAGTCTCTCCGAACTCAGTCCGGACGGAAATTCATGATGAATTGGAGCACAGAATATCTAAAATATGCTTTATAGAAAATAAAAGGAGACGGACTGAACAGCTGATCTCCGAGAGTAAAAATAAAATTATAAGAAAATTATGTTACACCCAAGAAAGCCATAGCCGACGACGTTTTATAGTTCTTTAGGAATGCGGGTTTGGTCAAATTGCCAAAAGGCAAATTAACTTATTTTACAATATTGTATTTCATCTTTTCATTAGCTACACACAACAGACCCTCTTGGAAACGGTTTTAGAAGGTAGACATCTTAATTCTAAACACACGTTTAAAAAACTTATCATCTTTAATAGTAAGCGCACAATTTCCATGGTCAAGAAAACCGTGATTACGACGAGTTATTTGCTTGGACTCAATAGACTACAACATCGACATAATATCCGATCATTAAAGATAAGATTCCGCACAAAATACGTAATTTTTGTAGCTAAAATGAGCTAAAGAGACATATATCTCCGATATACCTTAAATTAAAAAAATTGATTTTTCTTACTTGTGATACTAAAGCCTTAGTTTCTGGTGTTGTGCTGTCTAAAAAAATTTGTTTGAATTCACTTGGGCTTGATAATTTGAAATCTGAAGCAGAAGCAATAAAATTCAGCAGCTCGGCCAGGTCTGCAGATGCTGAACACTTTTCCATATTTTGGGATGCTAAAAGCTCTACACCATTGGCACACCACTTATTAGCCTAAAAAGAAAAAATCGCGATTTACATATGTTGATCAAATGTAGGAATAGTATGATGACTTACGCTCTCTACTCTTTCCATTAGTTCATGATTCTTCGCTAAGGTCTCTAACCTTTTGCTGAGACGCAATTCGATTAACGCGCAAACACGATTTAATTCATCGCACTTTGGTTGAACAATAATCCATGGGTAAGTCTCTTGTGATTTAATTAGAGTTTGTCCAAGCAATAATACTTTATTTGCTTTCTGAGAGTCATCGTGAAAAACTTTACAAAAATCGTTTGTTGTTTCTAAAAGTTCTGAAGCACGTTCAGCACTCTCTCCAATCTCTGTCATCTCAGCTATTGACTTTAAATGTCCTTCAAATATGTTCTTAAATTGAAAGATCCATTATTTAGAATACAAAATAGTAAATGCTCGTTCAGGAACTGCTACCTGAATTTCATGGAAATCTTGCTCAAATATCCGAAGATGCAAACATTGCTCCAATGAATTCCAGTGTGCCTGCCAAAAATCGTCAAAACGTCGTTCTGTTTCCTCTAGTTGAACGAGAAGTCTAGGGTATATATATACATATAGATGTAAAGTGAAGCCATAAAATAAGTTAAAATTCTTTTGCCAATGTATATATAACAAGAAAGGAAGCTAACTTCGGTTCGCCGAAGTTTATATACCCTTGCAGATTGCAATTGAACTATAAAATTAAAGTCGAAATTCTGAAATAATAATAAGTGGTCAATTCCCAAATTTGATTAAAATATTTTGAGAAATAGCGAAACTCTGAATTTTTTATTATTACCTTGATTGTTCCTATGGCAGCTATAGGATATAGTTGTCTAATTTTCATGAAATTAAAACTAAGATTCTCAAACAATATTAAGTGGCCAAATCTCAAATTTGATGAAAATATGTTGAGAAACAGCGAAGTTAGGATATTTTCTATTATTTTCCTGATTGTTCCTATGGCAGCTATAGGATATAGTCGGCCGATTTTCATGAAATTAAAACTAAAATTCTGAAAGAATATTAAGTGGCCAAATCTCAAATTTGATGAAAATATGTTAAGAAACAGCGAAGTTATGATTTTTATTTTATTATTTTTCTGATTGTTCCTATGAGAGCTATAGGATATAGTTGTCCGATTTTCATGAAATTAAAACCGAAATTCTAAATTAATAATTAATGGCCAAATATCAAATTTGGTGGAGTTTTGTTGAAAACTGACAAAGTTATAATTTTTTTTCGAAAGTTTTACCGATCGTTCCTATGGCAGCTATATGATATAGTTGTCCGATCCGGCCCGTTCCGACATATTTACGAGTGAGAGTATATAGAAGACTCACTGCAAAGTTTCATTCAGATAGCTTTAAAACTGAGGGACTAGTTTGCGTAGAAACGGACAGACAGACGGACAGACGGACAGACGGACAGACGGACAGACGGACAGACGGACATGGCTAGATCGACTCGGCTGTTGATGCTGATCAAGAATATATATACTTTATAGGGTCGGAGATGTCTCCTTCACTGCGTTGCAAACTTCTGACTGAAACTATAATACCCTGCAAGGGTATAAAAATATATATGTCAAAAGAATTATAATCTAAATTATTGCCCACGTTACTACACTACAGTAACAAATATGTAAAATAATGGAGTAACTAACAAATTCTTCTTCGATCGTTTTAATAGCAGCTATATGACATAGTCGTCCGATCTGACCCGTTCCGACTTATATATGATTGAGAGTATATACAAGACTATGAGCAAAGTTTCATTTAAATAGCTTCAAAACTGAAAGCCCCGAAAGTTTGCGTAAAGACAGACAGAATAACAGTCAGCCGGACATGGCAAGATCGACTGTGCTGTCGATGCTGATCATGATACAATTTTACTGTTCGAAAAAGGCTGGTACCTCTACAATCATAGCAATGAGTGCAAGTGAGAGGGGCTCAATTTAGTAAGTGCGAGCGAAACGACAATAGAATATATTGCTTAACCAGTATATAATGCATTGAGCTTTAAGTTTAAAAAATAAAACGAGTTAAAACTTTTTCATATTTTAATTTTAAGGGACGACAAAAAAATAACGGATAATAAAAGCAGCTGATTCTGAACTATCTTGGCCTGTACATTGCTAGTTCAAAAACCAAAGTTTCCAATTTTGAGAAAATCGCGTCCAAAGTACCCAAAATGTCAGTTTTTGTACTTTTAGTATAAAACAGACTGTTCTCGATTATTGCCTTTTGCTCTGTATCTTGCAGCTCTTTTATACATATATTTCAAATTATGGGTCGCGGCATGAACAATAAAGTGCGGAAACGTCGAATGTAATTTAGAAGAGTAAATACAGTTTGTATAATCAAATTAAGGCAGACCAAATACAATATTTTGGATTTACTTAACAATTATATTAATTTGCAAAGAAGAGGGAAACCCCTGAGATGGAATAATAAAAATATAATTAATAAATAAATAAGCCTGGTCTTTCTCTTTTCTGACCCATATCCAATTATCCGAGTTCCTTGTAGAGGTTCTCTAGATTGCTGTTATATTATCACATCTGGGAGTTCAATGTTGGCGGTGCCGCTAGAACGTATGTCAATTACTAAGGGACAAATATTTTTTCAAAACAAAGCTTTAAACATGCTTTAGTTTTAAATTGAGCCGGATTTCAAGAAAGTATGCACGCATCATTTACCATCTAAAAATGCCGACGAACAAGTTTGTAATGCGCTCACACTTCAAAAGATTAATTTTTTCCGCTGCGAAACTATTTTACTGTCTTGATACTGTGCACAAATACAAAGGTAGTCTCGTAGCCTGTCGAGACGCTCGGGTTTTGCAAGTTATTCTTGTGAACGTGTGATACATTTTGCCGCCTCAAACCTATCGTTATTTTTCTGCTTCCCGCTAACCTTGATTTGAATTTGCCTATAAGATAAATGAAATAAACACCCGTACATACTATAACTGAAAAGCAACTGGGGACATTTTAAAATCTTCCTAAAATTGTCCAAATAATTGTTTTTGACCAGAGACCTCATAAATTAATTTATTACTGAATGTGGCGCCCTATTTCATTGAAAAGGCGTGTTGTCAAATTTATTTCAACCTATTGCAGCACGGTACACTTTATTTGTGCTTACAAAAACATAATAATATTGATAAAAATAAATTAACAATTCATTTAAAATAAGTTATTTTCAAGAGGACTGAGAGTGGAAATCTCTTTCATTACTAATAATTTATTTTTCCTTTCATTAAGCACAGTATCCAGACAAGAAAACGTTTCGCTGCGGAACAAAAGGTTTAATCTTTTGAAGTGTGACTGTTGTATTCCCTTGTTTGTCGGCATTTTTCGAGGGCAAATGATGCGTGCATACTTTCTTGCAGGGACCGTAAATAATGATTATTTTCGCTATTTTTAAATGAATAAATCATACACTTCCAAGTAACATAGAACAAGCAGGATTAGCACGTTTTTATCCTTTAAGGATACACTATGAATATCCTTGATGATTTTTAATTTTTAATTGTTATATTTATTCTTCTATTGTTAAACATTATTTTTGAGCAAAAAATATAAAAATCACAAATAATAATTATTTTTGAGCAAAAAAAATAAAACTCAAAAATAATGATTATTTGTGATTTTTATTTTTTTCGCTCAAAATAAAATTCAGCCAACCTAGTATTTAGTTTCGATATGGGTCGCAAGCGAAATTTTCTGCGCTTAAAATAATGCTAACCGATCAAAAGTTCCACTTGTCGAGCGAGTCGCTGTCAAAATTGTTATTCCTAAAATTTAATAAAAATTATAAAAATACATAAGTGCATAATAAATTAAAAATTAATGTACTTAATTGTTCTACTGGTTGATCATTATGATGATTATCATTATCATTATCATTATTAACATTGTTTTGGTAATTGTGTATATCTGCTGCTGCTGCTCTGTATGTAACAGTTGACCTTATATTAAATAATTGCATCAAACACAGGTAAAATACGTTTTGTTGTTGTTGATGTTGTTGTCAATTGTTGCTCTAGGGTCCCTTTATAAGGACATAGGACAATATTGGCAATATCCTTAAAGGATCAAAAGTTGTTGCTTGGTGAGTTTTATTTTGAGCGAAAAAAATAAAAATCAGTTTTATTTTTTTTGCTCAAAAATAATGATTATTTGTGATTTTTATTTTTTTTTGCTCATAAATAATTATTAGTCTTTATTTAAAAAATTAAAAATCGATAAGTAATCATTACAAAGTAATTTTTAAAATATTACTTATAATGATTACGGTCCCTGCTTTCTTGAAGCCCGGCTCAATTTTAAACTTAAGGCATGTCCAACATTTAATGCTTTGTTTTGAAAAATATGTGCCCCTAAGCAAATGGCATGCATTGCATTGGACACCTCCCAAATGTAACAACTCCCAAAGCTCCACCCCTCGCACCCTTCGCAAATTAATATAATTGTCCAAATCCAAAAATGTTGTATTTGGTCTGCCTTAAGTTAATTATATAAACTCCATTTACTCTTATAAACCAAATTCGACGTTTCCACGCATATTTGTTCATGGATCGATCCCTAATTTGAAATATATAAAGGAACTCCAAGAGATAGAGCGATGCATAGGGTTGAGAACAGCCTGTTTTATTAAACTTTTTATTCTTTTTTGCACGCCCTCTGAAAATTTTAAACGATAATCTCCTAACGCCACACACTTTTTTTAGTACATTGTTTTCGTGCTTGGAAACCGACCGTTAAAACGGTCGCTCACGAACAGCTGTTCACAACTATTTGCCTCTCGCTCTCTCTCACGGCTTAAAAACTGTGTTTTCTTATCTGGATACTGTGCTACCTTCTTATTTCTCTTAAGTATCGATAAGAATAATAGAGAAATAAGAACGTAACCAAAGGAAAAATAAATTATTAGTAAGGAAAGTGTAACGACCTGCTGTTTTTGGATGGGGCAAGGCCGGCTAGCCAGTCACCTACGGAGGGATTTTTCCCCGTCCGCCCACAGGTCGCGCCATAAACCCAGCTGATCTGGAATACACAAACAACAAAACAAAAAAAGAAAGGTAAACAACATCGAAACTATCATAATCTCAACAATACAATTAACGATCACCTCTTCCTCCCAGATGTAGGCTCGGGGCATAGTTGTTATCCCCCTCGACGCACCCTCCCTTCCTGGAATCCGCATCACATCGCCGGATTCCCCTTGGCACATGGTCATTCTGGCATCTTCCTGGTCACCGACTCATCCGGTCATCATCCTTCCCCCCACGTTAGAAAATTAGCAACTCATCCTTATAAATTTTAATTTTTCAACATATTTGAGCTTAATTTGACTAATTTACAAATTGTTTCTAAATTCTCGTTTCAGCAAACAGCAAGGCAAACAATATTCCTAACATTGGTAACGACGAAGAAAGGAATCAGCGTGAACAATTGCGACGACAATGCATGGGTATAAGTATATAAATAAATATGTATATAATTAAGTATAGATTGTATTAATTAACCCCCCTTTCTTTTCAGCATTTCATCCTAACTGGAGCACTGCTCATGTGTGATTGTGTATATATGCAGGTTATGAATATTATATATTACAAATTGTTTATGTTTGCCGTTATTGTATATATCATTGTATTATATTGTATTTAATATAATGTCTTCATTTGTTTTTAAGCGCTTTTGTAACCGTTTTATTGTCTTTGTGTAATTTTTGTGCATTTTCCGGCTAAATATTGCCGAATTAATAAATAAATAAATACATACGGGGGTGCCACAGAAATCGCTTCCGCTAAATTTCACTTCAATTTCATTCCGCGGGGCCACAGCCAATCCGCGGAAGTATTTTGCGCTGAATGAATCAGCGCTCAATCAGCGCTAAATCCGCTAAAGTGTAGTGCTGCCAACTCATTTGATTCTGTTTTTCGAAGTCTGGGTCATCGATGCCAACTTTTATAATTTTACGCGCCAAAAATTGAAATTTTTATTTTGTTTTTATTAGCTGTTTAAATTAATTAGCTATACATAAATAAATTTAAATATTTGAAATAAATTTTAAATTAATAAAACCCGTTGCTCTGCAATGATAAAATATAAAATAATGTAAAACGAACATTAGGGAAATTTGAATTTGGAAGGGCTGCCACCCTCAGCAGAAAAGTTCGAAAAGGTTTGCTAACATGCTAAAAAAATGAAATCACTCGAAGTGCTGCGGCACCGCGGAAATATTCGCGCGGAAATGGTTTCCGCGGAAAGCAAAATCCCTAGTGATTTCTGTGGCACCCCTGATATACTTATGCACAGACGAATCAAACGGACTTTTTCAAATAATTAGCACTGGCACATATAAATAAATAACAAATAAATAAATAAATATGTACGCAAACAAGAATAAATATATATTTTAAATAAATAAATAATTTGGATAAATAAATAAACAATTTAGATAAATAAATAAATGTGTTGAATAAATAAATTAAATAAATAAATTAATTAATTAATTAATTAATTAATAAATATTCTGCGGGCGGTCGATCCCTCCGTATGGCGGCGGATTTTTAGGTTGGAATGGGTTGGACGAAAAAGGTTATCCCGGGTCCAAACAGTTTTCCAGGATCGAAACCCTTGTCCCGAGATCGGAACTTGGGCCTATTTTCTCCCTCTAAAACCCGTTCAAAATCCTATTAATTTTTAATTAGGTTCCATTCGGAACGGACTCACTTTTTTTCTGCCTTCTCCACTGGCCTCGTTTTCCTGGTCCGCTCCCTAATTTCCTCCATCTCCGGATCGGGTGCTCGTCTGTGTCTTCCTCTGAAAGGTGGCACTAATTATTGGGAGCCTTCTCCCTTTTCACACACGGACTCACGTTTTTTTTCTTTTTTTTCTATATATTTTTTTATTTAAATTGTGCCGATCGGCTTAACGTTTTTTTTTTCTCGCCCGCGGGTCACGACGTTCTGGCTCGGATTACTCCCAAATGCCGTTACCTTGCCCTTTTTATGGGCTCGGTTCCCGTCGATTCTCTTTTCACTTTTCTCGCCTCTCTTCATCGAGGTCGAGAACCGCTTTCAAGGCCAGGGCCCTGCTTCTATCTTGGTATTAGTGGATGCACTCGCTCCGTGCTCTCCTCTCGTGATCCTTACCTGCCATCCACTTTCCCCTCTTTTTGGGTGTGGATCGTAGGTGGACCATTAGATTACCCTCTTTTTGGACCTGCCAACCTATTTTTGGTGCGCATCCCAGGCGATATTTGTTTCGCCTGCGGCTATCGATTACCGACAGAATGCAACAAAAGCAGTGGTCAGTCATTGGTTGCGTTCACCAGAACAACATGATCACTGATCACTGATGGATTTCTATCGATAGTGCGTGTCATCCCTAATTTTTTGCAAGATTTTAGTAAACATGATCACCAAAAAGGATCGTAAAAATAGCCCGCTACTTTTTCGCGATACTGATGGATTATATCGATGGTTAAGGTATCGAAATGAAAAATAGAGGAATAAGAACGTAACTAAAGGAAAAATAAATTATTATTAATGAAAGCAGTGGTCAGTCATTATAATTACTTATTTTTAACGAATTGACAATTATTTATATAATAATTATTTTGTTTTTGTACGCAAGAATGAAGTGTACAGTGCTGCATTAGAATGAAATAAATTTGACAGCACGCATTTTCAATGAAATAAGGCACCACATTCAGCAATAAATTATTTTATGAGGTCTCTGGTCAAAAACTATTACTTGGACAATTTTAGGAATATTTTAAAATGTCTCCAGTTGCTTTCTAGTTATGGTTATTTGTTGTTTATTTAAATTATCTTATAAGCAAATTCAAATCAACGTTGGCGGGAAGCAGGAAGATAACGATAGGTTCCAAGCCGATGTTTTTTGAGACGGCGTAATCATACGCGTTCACCAGAACAACATGATCACCGATCCCTGAGGGATCAGTGATCAGTGATCATGTTGTTGTCCCTGAGGGATCAGTGATCAGTGATCATGTTGTTCTGGTGAACGCAACCATTGTAATTACTTAATTTCAAAGAATTGATAATTATTTATATCATTATTTTTATAAGTACAGTGCTGCATTAGAATAAACTAAATTTGACAGCAGCAAATTGAAATAAGGCACCACATTCAGCAATAAATTATTTTATGAGGTCTCTGGTCAAAAACTATTACTTGGACAATTTTAGGAAGATTTTAAAATGACTCCAGTTGCTTTTTAGTTGCGGTTACCTGTCGTTTATTTCAATAACGATAGGTTCCAAGCTGAGGTTTTTTGAGACGGTGTAATGATCATAGGCAGTGAAGGAGACATCTCCCTTTTTAATTTTTCAACTACGTACTCTATCTGGATTACGTCGGGAAAGAATTTCGCCTCTTCCAGTAAGTTCTCAAATATTAACATTGTCTTAGTGATTTTTATACTTAGGTAGTGATACTCATATCTTGTGGGGATTTCCGTAACTCCTGTTTGAAAAATTAGGTAATTGTTTTGGGCACTAATTGAGTTAGCTTCTATATTGTTCCCCTGGACCGTGGTGAAGAAGGTGATGGCTGCCAGACATATCATAAGTACGGGGACTGTAGGACATCTCTTAATCTTCTTCGTTGGGTCTGGAATTGTCGTATTTGCTTTTATTAGTCTTCTTTTATTTCTTGAATTTGGACTTGTAATGTACGATCTTCCTACCTCTGTTAGTTTCTTCGAAATGTTTCTCATCCACTTGTTTAATTTGACCTGTCTTTTTGAAGGAATTAGTCACTTTGCTTTTAACGTATTTCTCTCTAGCGTTTAGCACTTCAGGTATCATCTTAAATGTAAGGGGGACTGCCTATATTTCGTATCTACCTCATAGCTATGTCTGCTCTTATTCAGGTTGTCAATTTTATGGATTTTGTTCTGTTGGACGTCAAAATCTGAGCTACCTGCATATAGAAAAATATCTGCTGGAGTTCTTCCGGTGTTATTATGCATAGTCTTATGGTTGTAAACATATAGGATCGTTTCAAATTTTGTACATCGATCTTCTATATTCTGTTCGCTACTGATAATTCTCAACTTTTAATTTACCGTTTTGTGAAATCTTTCTATGTCAGATACGCCATTTTTGCTTGTGGTAATGGCTATATCTGCGCCCTCAGATCTTAACCAATTTTGTAATGCTATACACATGAAAGCTGAATCTTTATCGGCTTTTGTGCTTTGCGGTTTTCCCATATCGTTAAATATCTTCATGATAGCTCTCTTTGCTTCTAGCCAATCTCTACTTTTTACCTCGATCAACGTAGCAAATTTCGAGTAGACATCTATGCACGATACGAAAATTTGATTACCGGTGAGATAAAAATCAATCACGTATTTCTCTCTAGCGTTTAGCACTTCAGGTATCATTTTAAATGTAAGTTTGATGTTCCTATGATATATTCCGTTTTAGCTAAGTTTTGAGATGTCGCATTCATTGATTATATTCTGGATGAGTTTCTGGCTGTCAGGATAATAGTGTTCTTCTTTAAACCAATTAATGGTTTTTTATATACCTGGGTGCAACAGTTCTTTTTGCTTTTCAGAATCAAATTCTTAAATTCGGCATAAGTCAGAATATCAATTAGCTTTTTGGTGCATCGCAACAATTTTGTAAAGCTATTGGGGCTTAAGATTTCGGTATATGCTCTTGGAATATTAGGAAGTCATCATCATTCTGGAAACAAAGAGCGCTTTTCTTTGTGCACAAATATTCCTTGATGAGAGTCTTGGCTAACTCAATCGTCATTTCTGCATATGTTATTTTTATTTTTAGTTTTTGGAAGTAATGACTTGTGTTAACGGTTTCTGTATTTCCCTTTTCTATCTCTATTTGTCTAGAGAAATTGTTTAGGGGTCTTTCGGTAATGGAAATGGAATTTAAATTGTCTTTGCCAGCACTATGCATTGCATAATTTACCTTGCCTGGAAGATACTTAATTTATAGTCGAATTCATTAAGTTTTTTTTTCCACCTCTGCAGTTTCATATTAAGCTCTTTAATGTTGTTAAGCCATACCAGTGGTTTATGATCGCTTAATATCTCGAATGGCCTACCAAACAGATATGACCTGAAATATTTCGTTGCCCAAACTATAGCTAATAATTCTTTTTCAATGGTAGCGTAGTTTATTTCATGCTCATTAAGTGTTCTGCTAGCATAACAGACGGGCTTGTGATTTTGCGACAAAACGGCACCGATAGCTATATTACTAGCGTCAGTTGTCAAGGAAAAGGGGTTTGAAAAATCAGGATAGATTATAATCGTATCCGAAGTTATCAATACCTTTAACTTTTCAAATGACTCTACACGTATGTAATCTCCGCATTTGGTATCAATTACAGCTCCTTTTTTCAATTTAAGGGTTATTGGTTGCGATAGAACCCACATAGTGCCAAACATGATTTTATTTGCTTTGGAGTTTTAGGTAATGGAAAATTAGTAATTGCATTTGTCTTGTTTGGGTTGGGTCGAATTCCGCTAGTAGTGACGACGTGTCCTAAGAATTCGGTTTCTTTTTTCATGAACTCACATTTGTCTAGTTGCAATTTCAAATTGGCGTTCCTTAATTTTTAAAGACTTTCCTTAGTGATAAAATATGTTCCTCCAATAAAGTGGAGTAAATTATTATATCAGATTAAATCTTCCAACAAATTGTTCATGCATCTTTGAAAAGTTGCAGGTGCATTTTTAAGGCCAAAAGGCATGCGTGTGTATTCGTTATGCCCATGTTTAGTTGAAAACGCAGTTTTTGCAATAGAGTCTTCCTCTATCTGTATTTGGTGGAAACCCTTAGCTAGATCAATTGTGGAGAAATACTGACATCTTCCCAATTTGTCAAGTATCTCGTCCATTCTAGGAATCAGAAATTTGTCATTAACTGTTAATTCGTTAAGATTCCTGTAATCGACTACTAGTCTGAATTTTGGCTTACCCGAGGCATCCGCCTTCTTGGGAACCTCCCAAATATGTGAACAATAGTTTTATTAACCGCCTGATCAACACTATGGGGGTATTTGTATGGTTTTCGATAAGCCGGATCTTCATGCTGGGTTTGGATACTATGTTTGATTGTACTCGTGAAAGTCAAATTCTCAGTCAATTCTCTCCTTCTTTGTACTGAATGTCTCTATATTCGTATAGAACCTTCTTCAAACACTCCACTTCCTCAACATTGAGATGTTCGAGTCTAAACTTGTTGCACTCGCGCAATTCGTTTTTGATCGCGAAATTAACTGTTTCATCAGCAATAGACGTGGGATCAAGTTGCGTTGCATCTTCATTCTCCGTATCTTTGCTGGTTTCAGGAGTAAGGCACTTTGAGGGTGCGGTTTTCTCCTTTTTGTGGTAACCTTTTTTTGTCTTGGACTGATGCACTTTACGGATGCGGTCTCGCCCTTATTCTATTCATACCTGAACTTATAGGTTTTTGGACCTAAAGTTACAGTCTCCTTCTCATAATCAATCTTTGCTTTAGTATCTTTCAGATACTGGCGACCTAATAGGAAATCATAATTGTGAGAAAACTTATGCACACAGAATTTCTGCTCGGACGGACCTGTACTATTGGGTTTAATCATTATGCTTTTGTTCAATTTTATTGGGCCCTTAATTGTGTACACCGTGAGATTTTCTTCAAATTCTTCAAATTTTGCAAAAATTTTCTCTAAAGATGTTGATGGACGAACCTGTGTCTATCATGCCTTTGTAAAGATTGTTATCATATGTAATGTTTACATATGGACCGATTCTACCTCCTCTACCTCCTCCCCGTATCTGAGATCTCCGAGTCAGTCTGATGAAAATTTACATCTACGTCCATTTTGCTCTGTCCACTGTCGCTTTCCTTTTGTCTCTTTACAGGACCGTTATTGGTTGGGTAACGCGACGTAGAGGGTTGATAATTCATGGGGTTATTTTGCCTACCTCGATTCTAACCATTCCAAATTTTATTTACTTCATGTGGGTTAGCAAAGGCAGAATTGTTTGGACTACGATTTTGGGTATTTTTATTCGCATTAATTTGTTTAATTTGTTTGGTGATTGTTTTGGTTAGTTGCGGAATAGTAACTATTAGCATTGTGTTTGTTATTGTAATACTTTTAATTATTGCTCTGGTTTTTATTCTTTGTATTCTTACGATTGTCACGGAATTTCTGAAAATACATGGCTTCAGGACTTGCATCATAAAGACATAGTTCCATGGTGGCTTGTTTTAATTTTGGAATGGTATCAATATCCTTACGAGCCAACGACATGTACATTCTATCAGGTAATTTTTCTATCAATGGTGGATTTAGCAATACTCTTTAACATTTCTGTATAATTAAGCTTTCTAACAGGGTCACTTTCTAGCTCTAACTTATCAAAAATAGTGCGATGTTGAGTTTCCAACGATTGAATAAACTTACTAATGCTTCCTCTCCAGGAGTTATTTAGTCTACCATTGGAGACTGTGTAGTCTACTGTTGGGGACTTGTGTTTATGACTTTAAGTATCCTCTTACTGTCTGGTAATCTTCCGATAGTGATTCATATTGTAGGTATCATGGGGTTTTTTTTATATTCGTTTATTCCCTAGAATTGCTTAAGACTACTTTTTGGAGACCTATAACTATACAAGATATATAGTGACGGGGCAAGGGCCCGCACTGCGCGGTACGGCCGCAAAGCAATGCTTCGCGTAGTGGAAAGTCGCTTAGCCCGTCTCTCCTTTCTCGCCCTCTCCAGGGATGTCAACACCGTCGTCAGCTTCGTCGAGAATACTGCCACGGCGTCCGAGATCTTTGGATCTGCCAGCATCAGCGATACTAGTGTATCCGGGCTGATTTCCGCTCCTGCTACTGCCTCCAGCTCGTCCCTCCATTTGCTGAACCGGCGACACTCAAAAAAGACGTGCTCCGCATCTTCAGTTATCCCGGATCCGCACTCCGGGCAGCCGTCCTTCTGCTCGTGTCCAAACCTTTTGAGGTAGCTGCGGAAGCAGCCATGCCCGCTCAGTACCTGAGTCAGATAGAAGTTGACCTGCCCGTGCTTCCTCTCCATTCAGGACTCGATGTCGGGGATCAGCCGGTGTGTCCATCGCCCTTCTTCTGGAGGCACTCTTCAGCTCGGTCTTGAGAGCTCCATCGGGACCTTCGTGCCCGCGTAGCGCGTTCCGCAGCTGTCTTCATCAGCTCCCTCAACGGCACCAGACCGGCAAGGAGCAGCACAGCGTCATCCGAAATCGTTTGGAATGCGCTGGCCGCTCGTATAGCGCACAGCCTGTAGGTCGCCTCGATCCCCCGCACGTAGGATCTCGGCTCAACCGCCTTAGTCCACACCGGCGCCGCGTACAGCAGCTGAGAGGTGACCACGCTTGCCAGCAGCTTCCCAGCGGCTTGCTTGGGCCCCCTGGAGTTCATCAGCATCCGCGACAGCGCTCCTACGGTCCCGCTGGCCTTCTTTATGGCGGACTCGATGTGCTCCTTGAACGAGAGCCGTGTGTCGAGAAGGACGCCGAGGTATTTGATGCACCTCTGCGACTTTATAACGGCTCCACCGACTCTGACTTCCGCCGTTTCCACCGATTTCCGGCTCGAGTTGAGGACCGCCTCCGTCTTTTGCGCCGCTAACTCCAGGCCGGCGCGCAAGAGGCACGATTCAATCGCCTTGATAGCTGCGTTGACCTTCTCCTCTGTTGCCGTGCGCTCCTTCGCTACCACGGCTATATCGTCGGCAAAGCCCATAACTGTGGTCTCGCCGGGCAACAGGAGCCGCAGGAAACCATTGTACATGGTGTTCCACAGCAGGGCACAGCAGGGCCCTGCGGCACGCCGGCTGAGACTTCGTATGCTCTGGAACCCATGTCCGTGTTGACGGTGAGCATCCTATGGCTGAAGTAGCTCCTGGAAATCTCCAGCAGGTACCCTGGAATGCTCAGAGCAGCAAGGGCCTCCAGCGTACGTTTCCAGTCTGCGGTGTTGAAGGCGTTCCTTATGTCTAGCGTGACAACTAGACAGCAGCTCTTGGTGCCGCCTTTCCACCTCGAGCCCTCGATCGCCTTTCCTGCAATCTCCTTCACCGTCTCAATTGCGTCCAGCGTCGACCTCCCCTTCCTGAAGCCGTATTGCCTTGGAGAAAGGCCGCTGACTGCTATCATCTTCTCGAACACCTTGCCAGTGGTGTCGGTGAGACAGATAGGTCTGTAAGACGAGGGCCCCCGGGGGGCTTACCCGGCTTGGCGAGTAGCAGCAGCTTCTGCCTCTTCAATATTTCGGGAAAGGTCCCCTCCGCTAGGCACTTGGAGTACAGCGACGCTTACTCCTTCGGGTGGAGTGCAATGGCCAGCTTCAGCGCTCTGTTGGGCACTGCGTCCGGACCTGGGGCCTTCTTGGGGCGTGCTGACCTTCCCATCCTGGGTACCTCCTCCTCTGAGATCACGCAGGCATCATTGGGGTGGCGCTGCACGTTCCGCTGCATAGCCACCGGCTCTCCTCTCGGGAACAGGGCTTTCACAATGCCGTCCAGGGCTACCGGGTCTGACGGAGCTGCACTGCCCGCTTTCAGTCCCATGACCACCATACTGTAGGCACCTCCCCACGGATCGTTGTCTGCCTCGTCGCAGAGCCGCAGGAAAATTTCCCGCTTCGCATCCCTTATGGCCGTAGGTCGGAAGCGGCCCCGCGCGCGTATCTCCCGCAGGCTCACCTACTGCACAAAGGATTGCCTTGTGGTCGCTCCCTGTGTAGGCGTCGCTGATCCTCCATCTGGCGTTATGGGAGATCGAGGTGCTCACCAGGGTCAGGTCGATAAACGAGGCTGCTCCTGCTCTACCGAAAGTGTGCCGCATTCCGTCGATCAGCAGCACTACGTCCGTCGATGCGAACACCTCCAGAACCGCTCGTCCTCTGGCGTTGGTTGAAGAAGATTCCCATTCCTCTGCCCAGGCGTTAAAGTCGCCTCCGACAATCACTTTGCCTCTCCCACGCAGGTCGCGGCTCAGGTCGTCCAGTATCTTGCAGAACGCCCCTAGTGTCAGGCTCGGCGCCAGGTAGCAGCAGCGCAGAGCCAGAGGGCCGCCTTGTCGGTAAGGTCCTTTGCCCACTCCACTCCCTCCCTCAGCATGTAGTCGCTCAGGATAGCTACATCCGCCGCTACCTCGCGCACCGTCTGTAGCAGCAGATCTTGCGCCGCTCTGCAGTGATTCAAGTTAAGTTGAATCAGCAGCATGCCTTCTTTTGGGGACCGGTACCGTCGTTTCTGGCCCGGCTGCTGTCCGGTCGCTGATTCGCCGCTCTGGGACCAGCTGGCTCCTTGCTGCAGGCTGCTGCCCTGTGCCCTGCCTCTCCGCACTTAATGCAGCAGCCGCTCCTGCCCACCAGGCTTTTGCATCGGATGGCGATGAGTTCTAGGTACCGAAAGCAACGTGGTGGACCCTCGCGCTCCCTCACCCTGCATCTCGTCCACCCTATGCGGATCTCGCATCGTTTCCGCACCTCCTTCGCCTCTCTGGAGGAGCTGGCCGCGGTTTATTGGCACCTTTCCTTGGCGCTGCTAGGACCGCGGGCTGTTCCGCTTGGGAGCAAGTACGTAAGGGGGCTTTGGAACTCCCGGTTAACCCATCCGGTTGGCTGAGCCTTCGCTAAGGGTCCGTCTGGGCCGATCGGTCCTTTTCGGCCACCGTCTGTTGCTCCTTGCTCGCCTCGGTCCTCCTGCCAGCTATGCTCTGGGCGCACTTGCAGCATACGGCCACTAGAGCTCCCGGCTTCTCGGGCTCCTCTGCCTTCGCATCCGGCTGCTCGATTACGGACTTGAGCCTCCGCATCTCTGCCACCATCGCCTTCATGGACAATTTTTATATGGCGCACCTGCTTCTCGTGGATTAGGCTGTGGAACTCGTCCAGCAGCTTCCCGAGTTTCGTGATGCTCTCGGCACTGGAGAGCCTTTGCTCCTTCCCATCATCTGCATCAGAGGTGGGCTCCCCTTGTGCAGCCTTGCTTCTTTTCGGAAGCGTGCCTCTGGGACCGCTTGCCGGGCTGGTCGGGTCTCTTCCCCTCTTCGTCGAGTCAGGGGACGCCGTCTTCACTCCTACCCGGCGGCGTAGATCGCGCGAGGGGTGGGAAGCGTGCTATCAGGCAGCTTTTCCTAAAAGCAGTCGGGTCGCCCTTGCTCGATTTGACATCCTGGCTTGGTGCATTACCTAGCATGGCGGCCAAGTCAACCACCGCCACGAGAGTGTGTGTTGGAGTGAATGGTAGGGCCTCCAGAATCCTTGCCCTAGCCGTGGGGGTTCCCACGGGTGGATTTCCACTTTTTGGCTGCCACCTGGAGTAGTTTTGTTTTGCTCGCCCAATGTTAGGCCGCATTTTATACCTTCTGCCAGGTTACTGAGGCTGACGGCCACTGTGGCTTAGACGCAGATCATGCAGCCGTCCAATGTGGGCAGACGCTGCGTGGATTTTCTCCAGCTGGGCTAAGCCGAGCTTGTAGAGATCGTCCAGGCCAAGTCAGGACTTCGCGTAGCCACCCACACTCGCCGGAAATTTCCTCCCGGCTTGGCTACGATGGGGGCTATACCGCTTCGCCTCGGTCGCCAGAGCCCCATTTCCGGTGAACCGCAACGTCGGCGGGGATGGCCGTCGATGGCCGATCCGTGACCTGTTCCACCTTTTTGGCTGGGACTCGATGGAAAGCTACAGGAATCAGCAGGATTCCGCCTCCTTGATAAGGAGTTGCATGCTTTTTACAGCGATCCTTGACTGGAGCTCGTAGCACCCAGCTTCTGTCGCAGAACAGTTCTGGGTGGCGCTAGTGTACACCCGTTTGGAGCAGTTTTTACAGCGCTGCCAGCGCTGCCAGACCCGTGTGCTACAGCTGTTTCACAGCACTGGTCGGCAGCTGATCGATTGATCAGCTGGCATGACCGGCACAATATGTGGATGCATCCACGTTCGTCAGCAAAAAAGAGAGTGCGGAGACGGAAGAAAAAGTGATGAGAAAGTTTCGGGGCGGAAAGATCCCCTCTTACCCCTTGCCATCGTCCCTCTTGCCGGATCAGTGGATCGCGTAGGAGTCCACCGCGGGCCGCAGGAGCCGGGCCTCGACGGGTAGCATGGGGTGTATGTGTTTATGTCTTTATACAATTGTAGGGTATCATCGGGTATGATGATTATATGTGTAGTGTAGGTGGTAGTGTGTCGGCATGTGCTAAGTCTATGGGACTGTGGATATTAGAGGTGGAGAACTATCGATGGCACTATCGGCACTATCGAGGGTTGGTCACTATCGACACGCCCTCGATAGCGGCGCGCACTCTCGATAATGGTCAATCGCTATCGTCGATAGAGGTCGATAGTTTGGTTTTCTCATCTCTACCTTAAAAGTGTGAATGAAAGCACATTGCGCGGACTCGTGTCTTTGTTTTACAAATTGTAATTTATTACAAAATGGATCGTTTTCTTCAAATTCGTAAGATATTGTTATTTTGTTGTTATATTGTTATTTTGTAATGTAAAGTTAAAAGCAAAATCTTGTGTGACAATAACAAAAGTGCTACGTGAAGATGCTGTTGCTGCTATTACGTTTTGTTGTGAAATACATTTACATACATGCGTTTCTTGTTTATATTAATGCACGTGTCTCTAAACTAAAAATAATAAAAATGTTTAATTAATTAAAGGAAAACGCCGAACATCATCAGTACTTCCATTATGGACAAAGAGATTTGCGAGTGCAGCAGCACTGACAGTGAGGATGTTGCAGCTAAGAAACAAGAACGCAAAAGAAATTCCAAAATTTCATGCGTATGGAAATATTTTAAAAGCTCTGAAGATAAGAAATTTGCAAAATGTCTTTCGTGTGGAAAAGAGTATAAGACTAGCGGGAATACATCAAACTTACGAGATCATATAAAAAAATGTCACCCGACATTGGATACTCAATCACCGGGCAATAGTACCCGTGAGACAGATGCTGAGAAGGACCATATTCCATCCACAAGTAGCAGCTCTAGGTCGAGTACGCACTCTGTGGCTTCTTATTTTAAGAGAGCCATATTATATGATTCAAATTAAAGCGCAAAAATGATATTGACCGGGCATTAACCGAAATGATCGCTGAGGATGTGCAGCCTTACAGTATTGTAGAAAATAAAGGATTTGTAAAGTACTCACAGGTATTATTATTAACAGTGACTCCGTGATCTTCTCCGCTACAAGTCACTTACTCTTTGCTTCTTACATTTACATTTATTATAAACACAGGTATTAGATCCAAGATACAAATTGCCGAGCAAAACACATGTAAGGGATGTACTAATGATGAACTTGTATAAGGAAGCCTCCGGAAAGCTGGCAATTATGTTAGAAGACACTTTAAGCGCTGCAATAACATGCGACTTATGGACATCATGCTCCAATTCAAGTTTTTTAACAGTGACAGTTCACTTTGTCCACGACTATGCTTTAAAAACAGCATCATTAACCACTAAAAAACTTTTGGATGCTACTAACCATTCGGCAAATAATATTGCAAATACATTGCAAGAAATATTAGCGCAGTGGAACGTCCTTGACAAAACAGTTTGCATTGTTACGGACAATGCCGCATCAATGCTTAAGGCGTGTGATATTCTAAAAATAAAAAATCTCCCCTGCTTCGCCCATACTATCAACCTGGTGGTTCAAGATGGACTTAAAACGGATGATGATGAGGGGCTACAAGAGTTGTTCGCAAAGTGCAAAAAAATTATACGCTTCTTCAAGAAAAGTACTATAGCAGGCGAAACATTTAAAAACGCCCAAGAAAGCTTTTCGTATACGTTGCTCCAAGAAATGCCTACAAGGTGGAATAGCTTTTATTTTATGATTCAACGAATTTTGGCAACCAATGATGCTAATTATAATGTGTTATTATCAACAACAAACGCACCATTCCCTTTAACTGCGGAGGAAGTGCTAATATTAAAAGAAATAGAGCAAATGCGTGCGCCCTTTCAAGAAGCAAGTGAAAAGGGGTCGGGTGGAACGTATGCTACCATTTCTTTAATAATACCCACGGCATACATTTTGTGCCGAAAATTAGAACGCATTATTCCAAACATGAGGGAAAAACTATTACAAATAAATGGTTGGGCGCAATAAGAAAACGCTTGTCTATATACGAGACATGGCAACTTCCAAGAATAGCAACTCTCATTGATCCACGCTTTAAAACAAATGGATTCCAGAGTTGAAAAAATGCGGAGCAAACATGTGACAATGTGACTGCTCACATTGGCAATGTCCAAAAAATCACCCAATAAAACGGATATTTCAACTGTGGAGGAAAAAGACGACAACACGTCATTTTCTGATTTAATTCTATTTTAAAAAGCTACTGATCAACATTATAATGCTAAAACTGATTCCATTGATTGCAGTATATGGAGAGGGCCTTGGTTAATCAGGAAATGGATCCCTTATTATAAATCAAGGTAAATTTAAATAGCTAAGTAAATACGATCATACATAATCCACATATTAAATACATTTCCAGATGAACCAGAACGACTTTCCCGGATTAAAAATGATGTTTTTCAAATATTTGTGTATACCCGCAACCTCTGTAGAGTCGGAGAGGGTCTTCAGCAAAGCCGGACAAATTATTTCAAATAGACGTACAAGACTTAAAGATGAAAATGTGAATGTCTCACTTTTTTTTAATCAAAATTATTGGTTGAAATAAATATAAAAATAGCAGTTAAGGTAAGCCCAAATAATACAAAATCATATTATCCGAATAATAAATATTTATTATTTTCAGATAAAGATTGGATGACCAATGCATACTTTTATACTTTAAATAAATATGGACTATTACAAAAACTTATTAAATTATTTTTTAAAGATTACTTACTGCACTATCGACAACTATCGATGATAGTTCTTGCTATCGTCGATAGTCGATATTTTATTTTAACTATCGTGAACTACCGAGGACGCAGACTATCGATATAGTGGATATGTCACTATATATATATATATATTTTATATATATTTTTGGGGCCATTCCTTTATTATATCAACCAGTGTGCGTGGGAAAATTTCCTGATCCGTATACTGCTTTCCTTTCCAAAAGTACAGCACGTCTAAGTCGCTCCTTTGATATGCAAGTTGGAGACTTTCAATTCGTGCATAAGGGGCTAATCTCACACAGTCCATCCGTTTGAAACAGTCGGGATTTTTCACAGATGTGAAATTCGTGTTCCCATAGAGCTACACCTACACCTACATCCCCCATCCGATTTGACTGCTGTCACTCATACAATATGTAAAAAAATGTGTTCAAATATATGCTGTTTTGGCTGTTGTACAGCAGCAAACCCTAAAATTGGGGGAGGCTCTAATATCAGTATGCACGAAAGAAGAAGATTTGGAGGCGATGCAACAACTTCACAATTATTCAAAATTCTAGCATGGCAAGGAAATTAGGCTCAAATACGAAGGAGGTCTGTGGCATAAAAGTACCCCTGCTGCTTATTGGGGGAGTCGGCTTTCCCGAACGCTGATGAAGCCATAATAATTTTCTAGGGCCGCATCCTTGGATCAGCGAACTTACAGCGAGACGTTGAAAATCTTTTATATCTTGATGCGGAGCCTTTCCAATTGTTCAACAATTTATATGTTCCATATGATATGTTCCAATTCATATGTTCCCATTCATATGTTCCCATTCATATGTTCCCATTCATATGTTCCCATTCATATGTTCCAATTAAATTGTTCCAATTTTCAATTTTAAAAAAATTTCAACAGAGAAGAATTCTGAGTTAAAAGTCAAAGAAAAAAGTGCATCAAATTTTGATGTACAACGGATGTGGAACGAAATGAAAACTTTCGAAACGAGAAAAACGTATGGAACATCCGTTCAACGGGTGGGGGAAGGTAGATGGAGCTGTGTGGAAATACCCCCTAAACGTCCATAGAACTCTTTACTTTTGATTGAACGCCTTGTGATAACATTTCCATATCCAAATTCTCGTGATTTGATTTGTTTTTAAAACTTCTCTAGCTTTCAACTAGTGTACTAACATTGTGTATGTTGATCCCCATCGGGTGGGGCAACCCATCTGTGGCATTTTAATTTTTTTTAGCTCAAATATTTCTCGATGTTTTACGTACATATGTATTTTGTAATATTTTGCAATTTCATAGGTTGTTGAGTACGTTCAAGGATTTTATAACGTCTAATGTAACAAACTGTTCTGTATGAGCAGCACAACGACAGACTTGAATCTTTCCAATTAATATTTTAGGCACTTTTTGTGTCAGTTAAATTTTTTTTAAATTGTTACACTCGAAAATCAAAAATCAAAATTGATCAACAGTCGAATGTATCGACTTATGAGACTGTGACTTACGACGACTTCCAAAAGTTGTAGTTTTCTTCAGAGCCAACTTATGTTTACGACAAAAGCAAAAGCAAAGCAAAAAGCAATAAATGAAAAAAGGCAACTGCATCTGATTTTCGATTTTTTATACTTTTTAGTTTTTGACTGCGACTTCTGAAAAAATTCTGATGCAAAAACAAAATCAATTGTTCATTTCAAAAAGTCGTTCTAAGTTGAAGTATTAAAAAGCTAAGATATTTGAACTTTTGCTAACTTGACTGAAGTTTTTAAACTCTGTGGAAAACATAAGGTTTTAACGAAAAATTAATTTTGAAATTAGTTGTTTTAAATTATTTTAAAACGACAAATCTCCGAAGCTTGCTTTATAGAATACAAATAGAACTGCATTATTACTGCAAAAAAATACTTCCAACAATGTCAATTTTATTTTTTTTCCATTTTACGGCGTATAAACGTAACGTTTGCCATCCTGGAAGTGCCCTCTAAAAAACTAGGACGGATCGGTGTCCGGTTCATTAAGGATTCAGCCCAGACTTATTTATAATTTTTTTTTTATTATACCTTCTTACGTCCTCTCCTCGTCTGTGCAAATTAATATAATTGACCAAATCCCAAAATATTGTATTTGCCTCTGCCTTAATTTAATTATATAAACTGAATTTACTCTTATAAACTCTATAAAACTAAATTATATAAACTGTATTTACTCCTGTAATCCAAATTCGACGTTTCCGTGCATTATTGTTCAAGAAAGAAACTTCAAGAGGAAGATCGAGAGGCATAGGGTCGAGAACAGCCTGTTTTATTAAATTTGCCATTCTTTTTCGCATCCCGATCGCGAAACACTAAACGAGTGCCGCACACTTTTCTAGTATATTGTTTTCGTGTCTAGATACCGACCCTTAAAACGGCCGATCACAAACATATTATGTATATGTTTGTGATCGGCCGTTTTAAGGGTCGGTATCTTTTAAATAGCTTTTATGACAGGAAAAAATGTTAGTCACTAATAATCAATTACTCCGTCAGAATAAAATTTACTATTACTTTTGATATTAATTAATTTCATTAAATATGTATTTACTTACATTTCAATGGCACTTATATTGCCGGTGCGCTCAGAAAATTCTTTAAATTCTTGAATAGATTTAATATTATTAAGAAGTGTTTCTCCGTGTTTAGCTGCCGCAAGTATTTCCATCTAAATATAATAAATATTATTTTAATATTGCTATTTTTAAAATCAAAATTACCTTTAGCCGATCATAGTCAGTGGCTTGTTTATCTAACAGTTTCCTCGTTGTTTCCACAGAATTGGGATGTTCTGTATCGTGGATGGCTTGTAAAAATAAATCTAATTCTCCTGACACCTTGTTCGTTAAACTGGAGAACTTTTCTAACAACTGTATATATAATACGAATAAAGTAAAAAATAAATGCTTATTAGGAAATAAATTCACATACCATTCTTTGTTGTATCCATTCATTATGAGAGTAGATTAATCGACCACCCATATCTGGGGTTAATTGATTGATATCAACTAATTCATGCAAGTCAGAAAGCGTAGAGCAAATCACAAGTCGAAATTTATAATCCTCTTTCGAAAACATGCTGCTTACTTCTGATAAAGCCTTTTGAAACAAGCCAGATGGCCGAAGGACATAAACAGCATTAAGAATCCCCGGAAAATAGGCCTTTATAAATATGAGAATATAATACATTTGCATAATTATGATGAGCTGTAGAAATTACCGATATTTTCTGTAAAACTGTTTTTACTGAAGTCCACCTGTCTTTCCGTCGATCCACAATAAGCTGAAAGCCATGGTCGGCGTCCTGTAATCTATAAGCAATTCATTTATAATTTGACTATATTTAAAGAATGAATTAAAGTAAACATAGAAAAATAAAAAATATGTTATATGTCTCAACATCTAATAGAAATAACTCAAAATTGAAATAAACTCATTTCAGGTGGGGTCATATAAAGTATTGATAGACAATTTTCAACTACCACAAAAAGCGGACGTGTTTCGCATGAATTCTGGTCAAAAATGAATGAATGAAATGAAAGAAAGTGGAGGTTTTGGAAATAATATTAAAATACATATTACTGGACTATTAAGATAAGTGCATTTATAATTTTAATTACTAAGTGTCACGCGGAACCAGTTAAAAAGGATAAGGTTAAGGTCAATTAACTAAAGAAACGGTTGCTACGCGCCCGTACGGAATGCTTTTTTATACCATGTACCAAAGGTACAAAGGTATTATAATTTTGTGCGATATTCTGTAACAGCCAGAAGGAGGCGTGGCAGACCCTAAATATTGGTCAGGACCACTTAAGGAGTCGATATAGCCATGTCCGTCTGTCCGTCCGTCCGTCCGTCTGTCCGTCTGTCCGTCTGTCTGTATGAACGCCTAGATCTCGGAGACTATAAGAGCTAGAGACACCAAACTTGGGACTTAGACTTCTTATATCTGCACGCAGATCAAGTTTGTTTTAACTTTTTGCTGCTCCCCTTTCTTGGGGAGCTATTTGAAAAAAACGTATATCTCCTAAATTTATAAAGTTAGGTGAACTATATTCACAACCTTGATGTGTTTTATCAAAATACACAGATTGTCTAAATTTCATAACGATCGTGCCATAAATAGCGGAGATATAGGCTTTTTACTTTATACACATTATGTATACAAGAGGGCTCCAAATAACACATGCACCAATACACTTGCAATGGTCACATCCCAGCAGTTCGGCTGGTGGCAATAGTTCTCTTTGGGTATGGATTCGGGTACTCTTTTGTGGGTACCCATATCGCCTACTGTAGGTATAGCGGGTTGGGTATTCTCTGCATAACGCAGAGAAGTATATACTTTGGTACTCCCTTTGGATACGACGTTCGGACCACCACAAAGCGGAATCCAAAATTTGCTCTTAAAAGAAATGATCGCTTAGCAAGTAAATATGCAGTAAATCGCTTGTTTTTGTTGCTAGATGCAGTTAAACAGCTGCGAGTGTATACTTTGGTACTCCCTTTGGATACGACGGTCAGACCACCACAAAGCGCAATCGAAAATTTGTGCTGCTCTTTGGTGCTAGAACCAGTTAAACTGTACAAAACAGATTGGGATAACTGTTTTCTGCTGTTTCCTTTCTTATTCTTCAGTATAACTTCAGCATATGTGGTGACGCGACGTTTAGTGCAGTGCAGTGTATAAAGTGTAATTAAATAAACAAAATAAATATTTAAAACAGCTATCCAGTCGCAAAGGATAGCGATTCGATAATGATGGAGTACAACGTCGATGGAGTGCAAGGAAAATCGTCTTTAAAAACTGCGCAAAATCTATATTTAGCACTACTTGGTAAGAATTTAAAAACAATATTGGTTTTAATTTTAATAACGATTTTTGTATAATATTAGATGCAATTACTGCTGATGGCGGCAATGGAACTGCGGACATTCAACTTCGCCGCGCTATTCAATTACAGGAAAAAAGGCAATTAAAAAAAATATGCCTTATACAACAACAGCAACAAAAACAACGACGACAATGACAACAACGACGACAACAACAAGCATAACACATAATTTTTGCCATTAATTATAATTATTATTAAGTATTTGTAAGCCAAATGAAATTGTCTCATTCTTATGTAATATTAAATAATTTGTATATCTATTAATATCTATTAAAAAACAAAAATTTAAAAGAAAAAAAAATCTTTTTCTGGGTATGTAAATCGCTATCCCTTGGTAGATACCCAAGTGGCTATACCGTATAGAGTACCCAATTCCATACCTAAATCAGTGTCCCTTAGTAGTATGTATTTGGGTACTCTTCTTGAGTACCCCATTCGCTACTCATTGGTATACGAGGTGGTGACGATTATACACTGCCTATGACATCCCTTAGTTAAATTCGCCACATGTCTTAGGTATTGACTGGGGAGTACTCCCCTACCCTAGAGGCATAGTGGATTCGACACCCACGCACTAGTTCGGCGAACTGCTGGGATTCTTTGCCTGCATACATAGAGCGAAACAAAGTCAGAGCTATTTCTAGAACGTTCGTTAGAGTAATTGTAAGTTGTCTCGAATTCAATTCACGGGGAGCGGTCCAGGGTACAGGGTATTCTACTGTCGGGACACCCGACTGTATGTCCATCTTGTTAAACATACATAATGTTTAGAAAACTATTATGTCAAAGTATGGTACATACATAACACATGAAACAAATTTTTGACAGAATGATAATTTTATTTTCTTAACAAACAATTTGGTGTACTTCAACAACAATAAGATTAATTTCTTAACTAACAAACTAATAAAAATTTACTAACTAATAAAAATGTGAACACAATTAATTCGTATGGAGCGTTTAATACTTACTTTTTGTTAACTTGTATTAGATTTTTCTTAATTGTAATATTGGGTAATACCGCCTATGGTCCCTACAACACATTTACAACACGTTGGCATTTTAATAAATTTTGGCTTTGATTTCTCAAAATGGCACGGAAAAATCAGATTTTTTATTTTTGGATTATTATAAAAATGGAAAATCTTTTGGTGGAAAAGCCAAGCAATTAAATCTGCTTAAGTCGTCCAAGAATTAAAAATTTGTTTACGATAAATGGACAATATTGAAAATAAATCTCAAATAGATGCTTATAATGGCAAACACATCTCGCGACAAAAGAGCCCTGGCGGCAATTATCAAGGCATATAGCATCTGTCTTATCTGATAAAATGGGAAGAGGTTTTAAGCTTGAGTATACACGTCTGAAGTATATAAGTTATATTAGGTGAGTCATATGTATCTCTAAATCCTCTAAAATATATTAAAATAACTAATAGATTATATACAGTGATTCACTTTGTTACATACTTGACAGGAAAGTTTCTCTTAGATCCTAGATGGGCACGCCCATGACTCTTCCTGCTCTCGCTGCTCGCTCCGTTATTCGCATTTGGTGGCGTCAGCAATTCGTGCCAGACGATCGCGGCTCGCGTTCCGTGATGATTTACAAAAATTCGGTGGCAGGTAGCAGGCCTAACGCCGCGGTCCCGAACACAAACACAAACAAAGCCTCACACAAAAAAAAACGAAACAACAACAAAAAAATTCCGGCCGAGCTGCTGCTCTGACCGTTAGTTTTCGTGACATTCCCTGTCTTAGATCAAGGCTTAATCATTTCTTTGTCTTCGGCCACGCATTAAGCGATGAGCGACGCTCTTTCGAGCGACGTTAATGAGCAATCGCTTTGAGTGAGGTGACCACGTACTGAGCGACATCACTCGAGTTAATTAGTTGTAAAAATTCCTTATTCTAGAGAGGTTCTACGAAATCTGTTTGAAAGCCGTTATAGTAAATATAGGCAATTAAAAAGAATACAAAGGCGTAGGTTTGGCATTCATCCCATAGATTGAGAAATGAGTATAACGAGTTTCATCACTTATACAGAAATCTTCGAAACCATCCAGATGTTATGTTATATTTTGGCAATTTTGGCTTATCAGTAGTATTTTTATTTTTGTACTCTTAATGAGTGTTGTTTCATAAAACGGTTCGGCTTTGAACAGCCGAAATTAAAGTTTCCGCGCATCTTTTTGCATTCTTTTTATTTTGTCGCTCAGCGATGCACCAAAAATTGAAACCAATTCTAGCGCTGAGCGACGTCGCTCTGACGCTCAAGAACTTCGCTCGTCGCTCAGCGGCTGCGTGCCCACTCCAAGGCTCTCGAGTCGCTCGAGAGAGCGTCGCTCAGCCGCTCAGTCGCTCAATGTGATGAGCTTCGTTAAAAAAAGAAGCGACTACAGTGTTCTATATACATATGTTAACATATTAACATAAAAAAAGAAGCCCAAAACCGGCTTAATGTGGTGAGTACATATAAAAGCGGGATGGAGCATCATTTCATACAGTCAGGCAAATTGGACATTGATTCGAACCTAAGCCCTATGAAAGTACAAGAGGAAAATTATATGAGGCTAAATGTTAGCCTCAGAGAACTCTATCTGACTTAAAAGCTAAACTTCAACACATTTGAGACTCTATATTAACAAAGCCATGCCTATATTTATTAAAATTAATGCAAACGTTTTTAAAATTGTTTTAGGGGCAAAGGCGGTCTTACTCAATATTCCAATTAAGAACAATCTAATGTTAGTTAACAAAATCAAAAGAATTCAATATATTGCAAATTAACAACATATGAACACACATACATACATATGTACATGAAACACGCATTCGGTCAACTTTGAGAGCCTACCTCAACAGAAGACGATATCGCGTGCATTGTGAGTAAATTCCGTTCATAGTTAAAAAATAATATGATAAATTTGCCATATTATTATTTTCTACTGTACAATTAATTTTGTTTTTTTTATAAATATGTAAATGTACTGAAACAAATAAAAATATTGAAAACAATTTGGAATACAATAATAATTGCTGGTTGGTCAAACTTAAATTAAAATAAGTAGTAATAATTATTAGATTACTAAAATAATTTTTTTTACTCTGTTGAAAGTTGAACTTCCTTTCCAAAACCAAAACAAAATGATCTCCTAATACATTAACAATTTGTTAGAATTGAAGAATTAGAATTAGAATTAGAATTAAGCAACATATAAGTATTTACACAAAGTACATTGTACCTGAAGTATTCGAACTTATTTAAAATTTCACTTTTTTACGGAGCTTTGTTCGGGTACTGCAGATTTGAAAGTGAGCATCAAATTTAAGCAAACTATAATCGAACCACGTGCTGTTGAAACTTTATCAGTTGGTATTTAAATACTAGTCTGTTAAGTTAACATTTGCGGAATGTTACAAAATAGTTTCATATTTTCTCAATATATTTAAAATTAAAAAATCGAATATCGGCATATTTTATAAAAATACATTTATTTCAAATAATCGGGCCAATTCCCCATAGTGCTGTGGTTCGGTAGTCGATTGAAGGGTTGAAAGAGAAAGTTGTGAGCGGTTGCATCTAGACCTTCAGAGTGAACACACCGAAACCCGTTGTGCTTGAGAAAGTGGCCGAGAATTTCAACGAATTTCATGCAAGAGCATGCGGAATGTTTCCACACAAGAACTTGCCTGATGTTTATTTTAAGAGAAAAACAAAAACGATACAAATCTAAATAATAAATAATATTAAAAACGAATAATAAAATTATTTTTTTTATTATTTTTTCTTTTAAAAAATACAGCACCAAAAATGTTTAATTTTGCATTGGCATTGGCAGAAAATTATGTGCAATATTTACATTTGTAAATTAAAACATATGCATAGAAATGTCTCCCAATCCCTCCATCTTTAGTAAATGCAAATTAATAGATTTTAAATTAAAAATAATGAGCTAACATGAAACTTGGACGATTGCAAAAACACCAGTGTTATAAATACTTACGATGGTACGGATGTGAGATAATGGATAATTTTTTTGTAGTCTGCCTCTTCTAACAAATTAAACCTGTTGTTATCCGGAAAAGTGATTAAGGGACAACCCTCTGGAGAGCGTCCACCAGTAATGATGACATGCTGCGAATGCAATAGCTCGGCCACATCTGCTATACTGAACGCGGCTGTTATCTTAACACTCATTAGCTCCAAGAGAGAACTGGTTTTTTCTATTGGGCATTGGAAGCTTACACCGTTTGTGGCACATTCAATATCTAGGGAGTTATCTAATGCAATCGAATCGCTGGTGTGTTGCAGATATTCTCCTCCACAGTAATGTGATGGGGAATTGGTGAGGGAATAAAAAAATGCCGTCTGAGTGGACGCGCCACTGCTTACTGAAATCTGTGAGTCAAGCATACGCTGATTTGTCTGTTGATTATGTCCCGGAATATACTGTGTTGGCTTCAGTGGTAAGATATTTGTCTCGGTCGATGAAAGTTCAGCGTCCTTTTCTAATATGTAAAAAATATTAGAATAGAAGAATATTAATAGTTAAACGAATATTTAAGTATTGTACATAGGGTATTTAAAAAGAGAAAAGAAGTTAACTTTGGCAAGAGCCGAAGTTTATATACCTCTAAATTTATAAAATTGGTTGTGTTCAGAACACTGATCAGTGATGGATTAGTTATACTACTATGACACTGCCGCATTAAATAGAGATTTTATTAAAGATTTGACAACTGCATATGTTTTACACAAGGGCGAGCAAGATGACTATACGTCACTTATAATGCATAGGCTGATGCACTGACAGCAAAATAACACTTATAGTTGTCTCTTGCAAGGTTCTAATAAAGCCTCTAATTAATAAAAACTACATTAATGTAACATAGCGCCATAAGCAAAATCAAATAAATGTTCGCGGGAAGCTGGAGGGATGATAACGATAGATTCCAACCGGTTCATTTTAGGAGGCCCTCTGCGTCGCTCTCTGCGCCGCCTCTGCCCACCGAACATCAAAGAGCTAGCCGCTCTTGGGCTCCCGGATATTGGTTCTCCGCGTACTAACTTCCGAGAGAATCTACGTTCTTCTTCCTCGGCATTCCTCACTTTGAGGAGAGCTGGGGACGGCTGGTCCAATTTCCCCCACTCGAGCCCGCTCCCGCACTGTTAAGCTCAGCTTATCGATCGGAAGCGCGGCCCTTATGTACTTTTTAGTTACATGAATACTGCAAAATAAAGCTGACGCGATTGCCCCCTTGTACTTTTTTGGAATTACTCACGACGCCCCCGATTTCTTATTTCGAACCGACTCAGGTTACCTCCGTTGGCGACGTGGGAATTCTTTGCGCACTCATTCACAACATTTGCTTCAGGTATCTTTTTTGCGGAAGAAGCGATACCCTACACATTTAGGTCCATCGAGTCGGATATTTCCTCCCTTCAGCCAACAGTTCTCGGCGCTTCGTCCGCCAAAAAAAGATGAGTACGATATTTTTCCACCTCCGTTTCTCAGCCGGTCTTCAGGGTGGTCCGAACATTAAATTTCGTTCATGCGGCTGCAAGATTTTTTCAAAGCTCTTAAGTTGTGCTATTTTTTGGCGCGGTTTTTGGAATGGAATCTTTTTTAAGACTCCTCTGGCTATACTGTCCAATAATTGCAGCGTCCTCCGATGCTTCCTTCGTGCCACAGGCTCACTGCAACTTGCATCAAGTGTGGAACATGAACCAAAATTCTAAAATTATGAAATGTTGCCGCGGTCAATTAACATTGGATTTCTTCCACATCTATGCTTACCACCATATTTATCCGGATTGGTTAAAAAGTTGAGGATATCACTACGTGTTCGATAAAATGTTCACGATATTGTGCTTACATCGAGCCAGAATCATATTAGGCCTTTATTCTTTATTTTTCTCGTCGAATAACAATTTACGCCGCGGAATCTTATTACAAATTTATTAAATTGTTAGCAGATATATAAAAAAAAAATTGGAAATAAAATATTTCTCTCCAGCCAGATTAATTGACATGTGTCGTATCATTTTATACATTTTTAGGCATGCAAAAAATCGTACTTTTTTGCTTTTTTGACCATTACTTGAAAACGGGATGGGTCAATCAGAGATAGGAATATTTTATTTTAGGCAGATTTCATTAAGCTTTCATTCTGTTTCCCATTTTCCTACAATGGTCGAAACTTAAGCTTTCGGAGGTGTCATATCATTTTGAGCAGGGGTGTATATATACACTGCGCGTCACTAGATTAGCGCCCCCTTAGTAGTCTCATCAAGGGAAGTGAAATATTTTCAAAAGTGTTAAAGATAGAAAAATACACTTTTATCCAAAATAACTTGGTTAGTTCTCTAAATTAAAACATATAATAGAATTCAGTTGGACTTTGTATAGGTTTTTATTTAATTAAAAACTAAAGAAACTGATTTATTCGTCTGCGTCATCAGATTAGTGCCTCCCAGACATAATTTTAATATCTTTTTTAATTTGCTTTGCACAACAACCAATTTTTCTTTTTTGCTGTTAAATTAAACAATTGTATTGAATTTGATATACAATATGGGCAGATAGCAACCCGGTTTGTTGGCAAATCCGACGGATATAACTATTATTTCCACGATTAGCCTAAGGAAGAGCATAATTTGGATAGTCGGGTTAGGGGAGTAATGGTATGGGGTGGCAAAAAACATTCCGGTACATCTCTTTTTCGTGCTTCCAATTCATTGGAAATTCGGCCCTCTCCGCTTAAATCAAAGCGATCCACTACTATTCTAAGGCCAGGTTCTTCATCGAGACTCCCTGATTCGCCCGCAAAAATGGCTCAATCCGCCGTAGACGTTGCCTTGAGGAAATTCATTTCTACAACTGACCGTGTGAGTCAATTTGAAGCATACCTCAACACTCCTGACACCGCAGAAACGTCAAGTCTGTCCACGTACATGTGAGAAATCCATCAGGATCATATCCGAGCCTTATGGGAAAAGGTGGAGAAGCGCTATGAGAGCTGCTCTGACTTGCTATCCATGTCCGACGATAATACGGCTACCTCGACAGTGCTGGAATCAAAGTACAACTACCGCTACTCCGTCTTTTCCATGCCATTTCCCAGTCTACTCAGGCTTCCGCCAGTGTCCACACGCCGGTTACCACCAGTAGATACCGAGGTTTTTGAGGGTGATTACCTTCGGTAGCCTCCCTTCAGAGACCTTTTCACCGTGATCTATATCCAGAACTCGCGTCTCAACCCGGTAGAGAAATTTTTACACCTGCTGTCAAAGACAAGTGGCAATGCGCACGCCATTGTTTCCAAAGCGCCGCTTACAAATGAAAGGTTCGTCTCAGCGTGGCGAAGTCTCACCGACCGCTTCAAGAACCAGCGACCAGGCTCTTCCTCAAGAGTCTGGAGTGAGCTGAAAAAACTGCAGGGCACAATACAGAGTTTCCTTTATTCAAGTCGAAGCTTGGGATTGTCATCTGATCTATATGGTTTCCTCAAAGCTCCCCAAAATCACATTTTCTATGTGGGAGCAATCCATACACAACAAGGCCGAAATTCTAACCTGTAAGGAAATTGATAACTTTCAGACAGAGCGCCATCGTACTCTAGAGGCCATCGAGTACGGCCTAAAGCTTCCGGGAACCCTTCGCCAATATCGTCAAATGCCCACCCACTTGTGCGCCGGCTTCATTCTTACGAAGCCCGGGTGGCTCTAGCAACTAGAGGGTGAGATCTGTGTTCCAGGGAAAACAACACCGTCCGTATGTGTGCGCGGTTCCTCGAAATGCATTTCGATGAGCGATCGAATTACTTCGCACGAGGCCGTCAGCATTGCGATTGCATATGTGCTCACTCCAGCCTTACGTGCCACAGCCATCATCATACTCTTCTATATCGTGGCAATCCCATGGCAACCGTTCCAAGTCCTCTCATTTCGTCAAGTCCACGACCCGTGCCCACCGCGAGAAGAGCTGCCGCTCCTGACAACCACTCGAATGTGCAAGTGTGTTTTGCGTCCGGGTCAAGAGCTATCCTGCTCAGTCCGGTCTTAATCAAACAGTTGCCGGACACTCAATGAAGCTCTGCATGTTCTCCATTCGAGTTCTCTCCAGACCCGGGTTAAAAGCGAAGGCCTACGTCCTTCCTCAACTAGCCGAAAAACTTCCTTCGCACCCAGTTAGAGAGATCTTCTAAGAAAGCTTCGGAATCTCCCCTTAGCAGATCCAACGATTTTCGAGAGCTCCGAAATCAATGTCTTGATAGGAGCTGACATTCTTCTGTCTGTTCTTCTGGATGGCTCTAAGAGCGATATTTTGGACTCTCTTCTAGCCCAGGAAACGATTTATGGTTGGGTACTTACAGGCCCGGGAATGCCACCGTTTTCTTAGGCTTAGCGCTGAGGCAGTCATCAATCATCAATACCGTTCCAATTGTTTGGCCAACGAACATGCCGAGGGAACGTTTCAAAGTGGGGATCGATGCAAAAAGTGTAATCAGCACCTCCACACGCTCCTGCAAACGCACGCAAGTCCAGTACGCGCAACCCGTTCGCAGCAACGGGCCCCCCGCGGTCCCTACATCCGAACCGATGTCTCCCCACAACAGTAATCAGGCAGCCTTCCACCCCAATGTGCCTGTTCACTGTGCCAGCTGGTAGCTCTTCTTCTACTAGCTCTAGTTCTTACTCGTATTTAGTATAAGTATTGATTCCAACTTTTTCCCGTCATATTTCGCCAGTCATATTCAGCACAATGACTTCACGTCCATGCAGCGCCATCGCGCTGTAGAGCAGATGTACCCGAGATTCCCAGTCCAGTGAAATTCACCCGCAAGGTTATGCGTGGTCTGCGCTTGTGTGCCGAGAAACGGCTACGGGCGTTTCTCGCGAATCGGTACTGCTCCAGCGGCCTGGCCCAAGAGCACTCCGACGGACATGTCGGCGAGGGGATTGCTGAAGGACATGAGGCCGGGATCATCAATAGCCTCTTCTAGCGAGAACAGTTACGAGAGTCAGGTACCTTATTGTTGTCCGGGTAAGTGCCGGGCACTTGCAGATAAGATGCCCCAAGATTTCGGTTGCCTCGGATTCATCACACTTCCTGGAATTGTCGGTGAGGCCCTGCTTGACTGCATGTGTCGCAGCAAGGCAGTGTCCTGTGAGTATTCCCATCAATAGTCTGGTGTTCTTCCTTGGAAGGTGCAGTACGTAGTGGCTCAGTCTTTCATTGCGCTCTCTGCACATGATTTTTGATATTTTGCAGGCTTCAGAGTTTCTTTTCTTCTCTTCTGCTTCTTGCTCGAGCGTCTGCCCGCCTCTCTAACTAGCTTGGGAGCGTTGTCAGGGGGCGTTCTTTCGCTCGTGAGTCCGACGCCTTCCTTTGCAAGTTCTTTCCTGCTCTCGTTGTCATTGATGCCCTGGTAGCTGGGAACGCAAAAGATCCGCACTGACGTTGTCGTTCATAAGGTAAATAGTGCCTCCCTGCTTGCTAGTACATTTTTAAAGTTGATCTCCGACGGATGCATAGATCTAATCGCCGTCCTTCCCTCGCTTGACCGTTTTGGCACGTCCCTGCAAGGGGGAGCTGGTGGTTTCGGTGACCAGAGAAGGCTCTGAGCAGCGTAATTTGCTCTGAGTCGTTATTGTGGCAGTAGCATTGGGCTGACATTCCGGTGGACAGCCTCGGTTGATTCTCCTTTGTCCATGCCTCGGGAAAAAAACTGGTTAGGTTTCAGGGGAACAACCCACTTGTGTTTTACGCCTCCCGACATGCACATCCAACAATGGCTAATGGTTTATTTCCTCATGCTTTTAAGCGGAAGGAATTGAACCGAAGCATTAGCTAGACACTGCATTCCGGATAGAGCAAGCGGCGATGCATTACCCGTGGTCCATTGCACAGCGGTCGCCCACATGCAGGGTTCAGATGGAGGATTTTCGCCAGCCTAAAGGGCTTGCTTGTCTTTATTTTTTCTCCAAGCTAGGTCTTTATCATCCTACCTTCTTTACAACCGTTATCGGAATTGCTTTGAAGAATAAAGGATCGAATTGCATAAAATCCTCTCTTTTCACAAGATAGATGGCTAAATAATTGTATAATTGTAAGTGGCCCGATATACACATATGCACTGTCTAATGCTGTGACTATACCTTCAAAACCATGAATTTCTTCTTTCTTAAATTTGTTTAATAATACAATCAATATACTATACTCAGAGAGTTGCCTTTAAGGGCTCATTCTCAGATCTAGTTCACGCAACTTCAGGTGTTCCGCAAGGGAGCCATCTCTTACCTCTTCTTTTTGTAATTTTTATCAACGACCTGCCCAATGTTGTTGCTCATTCGCTTGTGATGATGTACGCTGATGATGTCAAACTATGCCTACCTCTGACTAACTCTGAGTCTCATATGCTTTTGCAAGCTGACCTGAACAACATGCAATCTTGGTGCACCCACAATCTGTTGTTTCTTAATAACTCGAAATGCAAATCTATGTCCTTTTATCGGAAAAACTGTTTT